>CM029598.1:8186428-8451103 GCA_017311375.1 Mytilus coruscus
TCTCATATGGATATCAATTGATGTTTTTAACAGTTATCGTTTAACAAAAAGCTGGTAACGAATTTTAAAAAAGTGCAAGTACAAAATATTGCTCATTTCATTTGAACCCCACCAAAAACCGGGGGTGATCTCAGGTCCTCCGGAAGGGTGAGCAGATCCTGCTCCACATGTGGAACCCTTCGTGTGATCAATTTTATCTATGATTTATACATATATATTGTTATTTATGGTAAGGAATTTTCAATCCTCATATGGGAGTATTTCATTGAAGAAAATTAGTAGCATCATTATTTTTTACGTGTTTTCATTTAAATAGACGTAATATTTTATCTTCAGAACAAATTCGTTTGAGCAAATTTCCTCGTTGGTGAATTCCAAGATAAATAAATAAAACACTTTGAGGTAGCTGGGTGTGCAATACACTATGCGAATTTGCTGCAAGTATCTTCAATCCAATCATCTTTAGCATATGTTTGTCAATAAAGACAAAAGCTGGTAACAAATTTTAAAATGTGAAAGTACAAAATATTGCTCATTACATTTGTTTCAGTTTTAATTCTTCAAGTACCTCCAAAATTTTGTATGTAATAATTTTTAGAAAAGAATATATTTATTAAATAAAATTGAGAATGGAAACGGGGAATGTGTCAAAGGAACAACAACCCGACCAAAGAGCAGAAAACAGCCAAAGGCCACCAATGGGTCTTCAACACAGCGAGAAAATCCTGCACCCAGAGGCGGGCTTCAGCTGGCCCCTAAACAAAAATGTGTACTAGTTCAGACAAAATGAAAACATATAGATGAACCAAAATTAAAACAACACACAAGACTAACAAAAGCCAGAGGTTCCTGACTTGGGACAGGCGCAAAAATGCGGCGGGGTTAAACATGTTTTGTGAGATCTCAACCCTCCCCTATACCTCTAGCCAATGTAGAATAAATAAACACATAGCAATACGCACAGTAAAACTCGGTTTAAAGGAAGTCCGAGTCCAATGTTAGAATAGGTAACAGAAGAAACTAAGCAAAATGACAATGATAACATAAATAACTAAAGGACCAGTAGCAGTTATTGACATGCCAGCTCCAGACCTCAATTAAACTGATTGAAAGATTATGTTTTCATCATATGAAAATCAAGCACAATCCCTCCCGTGAGGGGTTTAGTATCATACCATCATAAAATATAAGAACATATCCCGTATCAGTATACATACTAGAATGTAGATAAACACCAAATCAATACAATGATGTTTGAAAATAAGCATTTAAATACATTAAAGAAGATAAAAATTAGTATCAGCATTATTTTTGACATATTGTCATTTGAATAGGCGTAATATTGTTTTCTTCAGAACAAATTCGTTTGAACTTTTCCAAATTGAAGCAAATTTCTTCGTGCTTGCATTTGCACGATAAATACTGAAAGAAACCTATATCAAATTCAGTATGAGCAAGAAACTATGTGCATTTGCAACAAGTATCTTCAAAACCCAGTTATAGATAAGACTGTTAGTTTTTTTCGTTTATTTTTTTACATTTTTCATGTCGAGGCCTTTTATCTATAGCTAACTATACGGAATGAGTTTTTCTTAATTTTGAAGGCCATACGGTGACCTATAGTTGCTTTCATTAAAGTCATTTGGACTCAGGTGGATAGTTGTCTCATTGGCAATCATACCACATTTCCATATTTATATATTTTCATGGTTCATCAATTACCATTTGTGTAAAGAAACCAAAGTCATATGATATTCAATAAATACCACTTATTTATTTTTGTGTAAACATGACATTGGCAGCGGTTTTTATTAATCAGCGTCTAATATCCGTGAGAATGCAAGTAGATAAAAAAAAAAACTATGTGCAGTGGCTACATCTATTTTTAAGGACTCAAATCAAGTGTCATTATTTCAATTTCGTTATTGCTTTTATAGTCTTCAAAATTGAGTTAAGTTTATATATATTTGTATCAACTACAAAAACTTATTTTGTTTGCATCTTTGTCAGATTAATTTGTCTGCTTGTTTGGACTGTTTTGAGTCAGTTTTGGTTTATATCTTTGATGTATTTTACAAAATTTTGGCTGCTAGATCCCAATTATTGTCGCATAAACGAATTATGTATATGTTTGGGTTGCTCCAACAATTTTGTCAATATGACGGAATTATAAACAGTTATCATACAAGCGGGAGGTTTAACTGGCTATGAAACCAGATTTAAACACCAAACCGCACCCCACCCCCATTTTCTTCGGAAAATATCTGTACCAAGTTAAGAATATGATATAGTTGTTTTCCATTCATTCCGTTGGTTGATATAGACGAGCATTTTGTTTTGTCAGATTTTATGGACTTTGCTTTTTTTGTTGGTTAAATATTAACGATGCAATCATTGCCAATGATATAAAATACTTTTTGAATCAGCCATCACCGCATTAAGATATTTTAAAATTATTTTAATGGCTCGAATACTGAATGTTTTCAAAATGAAAGGTTCAACAGAAATCTGCATGAGATTAAAGAAGTCGTATATACATGAAATAATGATACACCTTTTTTTTTTATTTTAAAGCGGCCTTAAACGTAAATAAAAAAATCTGCATTGTTATTATGGGTATTTGTTTTGTTTATCTTGTTTTGGAAATAAAATTTTTATAATCTTAATTTAGTTTTTTAACTGTTTTTGTTACAAGTATCACTGATTGTATTATGTAAACGAAATGTGCGTCTGGTGTTCTAAACTGTGAGCATGGTATCTTTGGTGAGATTTGATCCTTACTGAAAACGCATTATCGGCTTTAATCAATTGGCAAAACGGTTCTCTCCTGCGACACATAATATGTTAATCCTTCAAATATATAAATATCTTGTTTTCCATTTACTTGTAAAGGGTTTTAAATATATTTCAGACTTAAAAATTCACAAAAATACAATAATAATTCACCCTGAAGGAATATGTACGACAGTTAATCGATGTTTAAATCTCGTAAATTTATTTTGAAGGTGCAAATCAATTAAAAACAATCTGAGGAAATTGCATCAATATCTAAAGGAGAGAACCGGCTATGTCGACAGGGTAAGTGTACAAATCCAGATTCAGTCAAAACGTCACGATAGAAAACAATCAGATTGTTTTCATTTCAGATGATTATTCTGGTATCAAAGAACGCGAAACCATGCATGACTGTTATGACCATATATCACTTAACCAATATTTTAACAACACCATGTAAAATTCGGTGAGTTCGAAACTTTTTCTAGGTTAGCCTTAATCTGAAAAGCTGAATGAAACCACAAAAATTGAAAGACAAAGATGTATTAATACTTGAGGAGCTAGACGACCATAGGGGACCTAAAATGGATAGCAAATTCCCCTTGAGGTCAAATTTGCCCCTTAGTTTCTCAACATTTTATCAATTCATTAACGAATAATTTAAGACAGTTATCAATGTTATAAATCAAGTCAGTGCATCGTCACTGACTACTTAAATCTGATGATACTCTTGAGACAAATCTGAAATAAAATTTTATGTACTACTTAAAGTAGTTTAGTTTAAACATATCTGATTTGCTAAATTAAAGCAAAATGAATTAGACACAAGAAAATCATACTTGTCTTCTCCATAATACAATATAAATATATACAATAATAGTATAATGAGCATCCATGACAGAAAAAAGAAGGAAAGATTGAAAAGTCATATAATTCTTTGAAACTGAAAGTAGTATGGGAGTATTCCGCCATCTTGGATCGTGATATTACAGAAAATTGCCGATCTTCTTTTTTTTATTTCAAACGCAAATATTAAGGCGGAAATGCAATTAATCTGTAAATTAACGCGATAGTAGTAAAGGTGTTCATTTAAATGAAAAGTGTGTGATTTCATCTTATTGCTTTGAAAGTATTTTACAAATGCAGAGATTTTTTTGATTGATTAATAGCAATAGATATACAAACCTTAGAATGTAAATTAACTCAGCTTATCAAAGTTTATAAAGGAATGTACAGTATGTTTTCTATTTATAAAGCCAATTTTAAAAAAAAAAATCATTAAGCGGTGTCCTTTTTTTTCTTTCGCTTTTCTTTTACAGCACTGTGTCGATACCGCTGCAAGTGGACTATACGACCTCTGGGATATCATCACCTCAATTGTTAGTACTTCGATACTGACATGATTTAGAACATTTTTTTTTAAATTGTCCGTTTATGAATTCATAAATTATTAAGAAACTAAGGTATCAATTCCCTAAGGCAAAATTGACCTTAGATGGATTTGGCTCTTATTGTTAAATCCTTTTTGGTCATATAACTCTTCGACTGTTTTGGTTCTTTAGCATATTCGGCTTTGAGCTTTCAGGGTGAAGGTAATTCCAGAAAAGCGCTTCGGACGCATGTTTTCATTTTTATTTTTGTTAATTTTCTATAAATATTAAAAAGTGTTTTCTATTCATATTCGATTTCGACCTGTCATTTTTATTACATTTTTGAACATAGCACGGTGCAAATTACTACTTGACAAAGTATGAAAAAAGGTCTGTTATGTTTTGTTTATCGCCTAAACTACCTTGTAACAATGGTCACTTTTTAAAAGTAAAATACTAAACAAACTCCTCATAGATACCTCAAAGAATTTTTTGTGCCAGACGCATGTTTCGTCTACAAAAGACTCATTAGTGACGCTCGAATCAATTTTTTGGAAAAGGCCAAATAAAGTACGAAGTTGATGATCATTGAAGACATAAAGTTCCGAAAGGTTTTGTGATACGTAGATATTTTAATGTGTGTAATGGAAACATGTTTGTTTGTTTTGATTTTTGGATTTCAAAAATATATTGTGTAAGATAGAAATAAAGAGACGTAACATGATTGCCAATGAGATAATTCACTATATATCAGAAAAGAAAGGAAGAGATATAAGAAACTATGGTTCACCGTATAGTCTACAGAATGACCAAAAATCCATATCGTGTAGTGAGCTAATACAGGTTCCGGCATGAAAAAATGTATAACAGCTCAAACGAAAAACCAACGGTCAGATTTATTTATAAAAGTAAACGAAAAACAAATATGATAGAAAGCAACAGATGACAACTACGGAGTTACAGGCTCCAGACTTGGAGATGAATAAAAAATGTGGCGGAGTTAAAACACTTTTATTCAGGATAAAACTTTACTCATGCCAAGTATTTTTTATTTGAAACAAAGATAAATTCTGCACAATGTTTCGAAAATTTCCAATTTAACAAAGACTAATAGGGAAAAACAATGGTGGTATTACTCCTATATGACACAAAAAATAAAATGTAATAGTAGACAATTCATATGTAGCTTCGGTGTTGACAGTCGTTCACTTTTAATATATTTATTGTGACTTACTGATTATAAGGACAAAAAAGCTAACAATTCATTAATAACATAGAACTCAATAATGTTATATATGCAGACCATCTACTGTAAATTTCTCAAAATTTATTTGGTCTCTTGCACTATCTGAATGCTTCGCAAAGATTGAAAGAACAGACATAAAAATATATCATAAATAAACGGTTGGCTCAAACTATAAACAAAACGTCGGTGATAATACATGCAAATACAAATATTTCGGTGTATTATTAAAAAAAAAAACATGTCCGAAGATTTTGCTAATAAAACGATATTATCAAAAAAGAGAGGTGAAAAATACCAAAGTGACATTCAAACTCATTAGTCTAAAACAAACAGACAATGCCATGGCAAAAAACGAAAACTGACGAAAAGACAAACATCATGACACAAAACACAACATAGAAAACTAAAGATTGAGCAACAGGAACCCCACCAAAAACCGGATGTTTAATTTCAACAATCTGGCAAAATTTTAAGCCAAATCAGGATAAAGTTTAATTTATATAATTCTACCTTGTTGTTTCAATGGCTCAGGAGTCTGGTTGTCAGACAGAAATGTTAACTTTAAAACCTTGGATACATAACCGTTTGAAAAGGTGTGAACGTGATTTGAAAATAGGCATTTGAGTACATTGGAATACTTTTGTTCTGGCTGTTAGTGTTGAACTGTGTATGTAATCTGCATGTTTCAAATCGTGAAATAAGAGTCAAAACTGTAATTTGGCATACTTTTTTTTTAAAGATACACAACAACATGTTCATGCAATTGGGCTATTCCAGAAATAATCCATACCCCCCCCTATAGAAGGTACATGTTGTTTGGAAAAAAATCCATGGAAAATTCTGGATGTGGTTCAGAAAAAAATCTGGAATTCCATGTCGGTCCTATAGAAGGCAAATAGATAAATAAAAATATTCCATGGAAAATTATCATGATTATGCTGTTGTTATAATAAAAATTTCTGGAAATCCAGAGCCATCCAATAGAAGGCAAATATAAAAGTTTAAAAATTCCATGGAAAATCTGGATTATAGTCGCTTTCAGTAAATCTAAGATTTGAGCTTGTAGTTATACCGATAGTTCATTTGGAAGTGCTAAAGCCCAATATACCTTTACAAACTATGTGCCAGAATGTGGTTTGGGTTTTGCTCAATGTTGATGGCTGTATGGTATTCTTTAGTTTTTAATTTTGTATCGTTTGATCTCTGGTGGAGAGTAAACGTTAGACTCGTTAGTCCAAATAATTATGAGTCTATGAAGGCTATTCTAAATTTTTGCTTTGACACAGCTTTCCTGCATCAATGTGGGATAAAAAAAAAAAGTCAAAATTGAAAAATACCAACAGCAGACAGCATGATTATATGGACTAGTGGAGAGTTGTCTTATTAGCAATTTGGAAATGATACCACATCTTACTTATTTTTTATACATGTACATAGTGTCCATAGTATACATTGTACATGTTGTAAGCCAGAATAGTCAGTACGTGTACTGAACTTCAGTCTGAGATTTGTAGAAATAGTAAAATATGTACATGTGTATTTCAGCTACCAACATTAATACATTCAGGGGATATACATGTAGATGTTGATAGTGATAATACTTCAAAGAGATGCCTACTTCCAACCCCTCATGACATGTTTGCTATTTAGCTTATTGGGGCATTTCACAACTACTTATTGGAGAGATAACAATATTTTCATGTCTTTCTTTTACCATTGAAGTTGCATGCATGTATATCAGTATATTGGCATCATAGAACTTTTTTTCTTTTTTGCATTTTCATAAATAGGGCAACTCAATATAGAGCATGAAGTTTTCTCATTGAAATAGACTTTAAGTTGTTGTTTGAAGACTCGCATTAATTTTATATGTAATAGGCAGGACTAATTGTGGGAAGGGAACATATAAATTAATATATGTACATGTATACTAGTCTTAATACTAACTTGAACATCAATTTTTTATTAGTCATTAATTCAAATAGTTGATAAGCAAAACACCTGGTAAGTTATCAGTGTTCTCCCCACAAATTTCATATAGCATCCTGGTAAACAGGGAATTTTAAAATACCATCTTATTTCTAGAAATTATAGCATCACATCCATAACACAATCTTTAACATAATAATCTCAGATAGCATCACATTCAAGCAATATAGCATCACATAACCATGATGGTGAAAGGCCCTGGGGAGAACACTGGTTATTTATTTATTATGATTTATAAAATGATTCCATGCAAATTTTTGTGGAAAAAAATTGGGCAAAAGTGACCAAACATGAAAAACAGATAAAATTTAAAATCTTGCAATTGGCATGATTGGAAAGATGATTATATTCAAAAACTTATTTGCATACTTACATTTCTAGAATTAAGTGAAATTTAGTTGTATATGAATACTGTGTATTTTATAATTTATTCATGACAAAAAAATTTAAAAAAAGCTTTATAAATATGGTTCTGATGTGCAAATTTCACTAATAATACTTAAACTTTTGATTTTGTAAACAAACTTGCTTGTAGACCCATAGTTATTATTCCTTTCAGGTTTGTTTATTTATTGTGAAGGAGTCATAATGTAATCCAGCTATATTTAGGTTTATGATAAAAAATGCAAAACATCCATACTTAGAAATAAAGAATCAAAAGAAATGTAAATATATCAGATGTTGGTAACCAAGATTTTTACCACTATTTACAAACAGTGTTTAAAAAAAAACCAACATAGTTCACTATCTGGATTTACAGGGTTCTATGTACGTTCTCTACAAGTATGTTTGTATTGATTTTTGTTTGGACCTAAATTGTGAGAAACCACACACCAGGACTTTCTGCTTTTTATAGTTGTTATTTTTTGTTGAGGCTGAAGATTATTTTATCTAGCCATTCAGCTGACAAACAATCAGTAATTAAAGCTTTAAAGAAGTCCCACTGTGAACACATGGCCATTTCTGTGGATATTAATAGTATACTAATTACTTGTACAGTTTGTACTACATGAAGATACATGTATTTATACATGTTATAAGAGAAAGGAGATAAAACTAGGAATTATGTATCCATAATCCCTTGTTCTGCTGCAATAAATATTAAGTCTCGGGTTTAAGATTGGAAAATTCTCTTTGTTTATTATTTAAATTGTTAATTTTTTTCATATATTTATCATTATAATAAATTGACTCTACATGTATCGATGATCTTTACAATTTGTCTATAAAGTGGATTAACATGATCATATTTAATATGAATATGTTTTGAATACACTTATTGTATCATCCATCTTTCAGTTCCATAACTTATTTTAAATATAAACATGTAAATATACATTGAAAATGTCATTCATATTATACAAATTTAGAGTTTAACGATTGTTTAAAAGTTTTGTGATTTTATTTTAAGGTGGTATACTTACACCACAGGAGATAAATCTGTAAAATCAGCTGAACGTTTTAATCACGTTATATAGTTAAGAAAATTTGAAGCTTCTCAATGATCAAAATTAGTGTTTGTCAAACTGCAATATATCCATGATATCCAACCAATTTTTACCGATAATGTGTCTGGTTCAAGTTTTTTGAAATTTTGATATTTTTGTCATAGGGTCAAAGTAAATAATTTGTCAAAATTTTATGAAAATTAAAAGAGCCAAATCAATTTTAGTCAAGGTGTTTGGTACCACCTTAACTTCATAATGTTTTAGGAAATTATGACATGTAGCTTGAAAATCAGAGCAGATATGTTTTTTGTCCCAACAATCAATATCAGAAAATGATATAAAGTTTAATATTATTATAGGCACCAATTATCATGATTTGAATCGTCATGAATAAATCTATAAGAAGAAATAAAAATGTCCTTATTTTAAGCCAGTGTAAAAACCTTTTCAATTTTTAAAAGGTCTTGTTTTATTCTTGGAAAAGTTTTTTTTTTCATTTATGAAGTCAAGTTTATATACATGTACATTTGCATTTCAAATTTTTGATTTGGGAACCATTGTTAAAGAATAAATTTTCAAAATATGTTTGTTACGAAAACATCAAATTTGATTTTCTTTCTTTTGAATCAAGTACACAATAAAACTAATTAAAAATTTGAAATTTTGTAAAAATCAGTTATTATGGTCATATTCCTTATTTATTCATATCTCAAAAGTTTTGTAATATCCTTAAAATAACACTAAAATAGGAAACAAATTAAACTACCCATATTTTTTTTAATTTATGAATTCCTTGTAGTAATAAACCAATTGTGTTTGTAAATTCAAAATATCAGTAGACAGCTTGCCACTGATTCTTTCCAATCTATTTTGTGATAATTGAACCATGGAAGTTATTATATTGACAATTATTATGAATATAATACTTCCATGATGATTGAACAGAACATAACTGGTCTGACATATCTTACATGTCTTATCACTATCAGTTATCTACTGATTCTGGTCACTTCCTACTGTGAAGATAGATGAACAAGTGTTTGGCTAAATGATTTATCAATATACATGTATAAGAGTTTAATTGGATAATGTTCTGGTTATTTCGTTGATGGATTCTTACCAAACTTGAACAGAAGCTTCTTACATTCAAAAGATAGTATCTACAGGAAAATTTTTAATAATTATTTCCCATTTTGTTGAGCCTGCAACTAACAGCAAAAGTAGGCGAGACACTGGGTTCCGCGGAACCCGTACGAATTTTATAATTCCATGGTCTGTCATAACTGGAAATCACAGAAGAAACTTTGAGGTCACAAGAGAAAAAAAATTCTGATGCCACAAAGGAAAAGTGATTGTTGTATGATTAAAAGTTCAAGTATCGCAAATTGTGAGGTCAAGTGTTGCAGATTCCCAAATAGCGATAAGGTCTATTGACTGTTAAATAAAGATAATTATAATCATTAATAACTGTTTAAGATGATGTATTTAAAGCATACAAAAAAAAACAAGCTCTAATAAGCTTTTAAGTCATCTTATAACTTTAAAAACAATGTCATGAATAAGTTGATATAAATAAGAAGATGTGGTATGAGCATGATGAGTGCCAATGAGACAACTCTCCATCCAAATCACAGTGTATCAATTAAAAAGTTAACAATTATAGGTCAAAAACATGGAGCCTTGGCTCACACCAAACAACAAGTGTAAAGGGCCCCAAAATTAACTGAAAAACCAATAACAAGAAACACCTATGAACCAGTTACATGTACCACACCAACAAACGTCAACCACTGAACAACGGGTACCTGACTTAGGACAGGTGCATAATCAATTAAGATCAAAAAGACATTTAAACAAAAACAAGTAAGCATACACTGAATGAATGAGTTTGATCTGAATCATCTACATGTATGACACAATATAAAAAATATTAAAAAGTATATATGCTTCATGAAAATGTTTTATCTGGAAATTTTGTGTTGAAAGTTAAATTTGTCTGGAAATATTTATTACCAAGGGATATTTTCTTGGAAATTTTCTTATTATTCTCATTTTTTCCCTGGAATATTTTTTCGAATTTTTTAAAAATTCTGGAAATTATTGGCGACTAAGAGATTTTTTTCTGGAAAATCTGAGTTTTTTACAGATTTTTTTTCTGGAAATCCTTAACCTTCTATAGGGGGTATGGATTATTTCTGGAATAGCCCATTATACCTTTTTAATAAACTATATGGAACTATACTACATAACTTTAACGGACACCATCACGAATTGGTTGACTGATATGATGTGTCGGTGCCTTAACTCTCTAGCGACATGTTTTGTGGTCTTATACCTTGAGATACCAGTATAATCGTCTGATCTGTAATTTTACCGCTTGTGAAATTTTGACCGAGTGTAAATTCTCATGGCGGAAGCATGCACAGACAGGAAACATTTACCCTGTCGAAACAAACGGTCTCGTTCCTTTTTAAGTCATGCAGAAATAACTGAACCAAGTCAGAAATATGAGTTGTTTTCCATTCGTTTGATGTGTTTGAGCTTTTGATTTTGCCATTGATAAGGGACTTTCCGTTTTGAATTTTCCTTGGAGTTCGGTATTTTTGTTATTTACTTTTCCCTCAGTTTTGAATGTCCTCCCTTTGGTATCTTCCGCCTCGTTTGTAACCAAACTCTACAACCTTTGAATGTACTTGTTTCAAACTAACACTTTTCAATGTTCAGTAAACCGTGAAATTAGGATAAAAACTGTCATGTGGCACATTGTTTTCAAAAACCACGTCATAAAGTACATGCCTAACAGTTACATTTTAATATTGCCACAACTTTATGGTAAACTACCATAATCAAAAACTTTAACCTGGATGGACGGAAAAGAAAAAAGTCCACTTCGATCATAGGCGGAGCATAATAATAAAACAGGAAGTTACATTTTAAGGCAACATTTCTAGTGATTTTCATGTAAAGAGCTATTTTGAATTCTCTCTTCCAAGAGAATATAGTGCCAGTTTGACAAAGAAAAATAATACTTCTTTTCAGTGAACACCACATAGTGTACATAAAGACGGGTCACCATAAAGGTGCTTTCCTATAAAGATTTTGTAAATTTTGCTCCTCGTTTGATAACCCTAAATACCAGATTATTAGAAATGTCTGCAAACCAAGGAACAATATTCCATGTAATAAAAATGGGGAGAATTTATTTTCATCGGAAAAATTCATGATCCTTAGGACATTTACATAAAGAAAATACATATATTTTTAGAAGAGGTAACAAAATTGATAAATACATGATTATTTATGATTGGTATTTGTTTGTATATTTTGTTGCTATTCTGTTCTTTATTGATGCTTGTCAATGTGCGCTTTTTTAATTCAATTAACTATTTACAATTTCAATATCACTCCCAGTAGTAAAGTACTTTACATTAAACAAAGATTTGTAATAAGTGTTCTGAAGGAGCTCATACAGTTTAGGTTCAGGCATATCATGTTTTAAGTAAGTTTTTAGATAATAAAAAGTTCACAGTATTTATGGACAGAAAATAGAAGAAATGGCACCATCTTTGTCTGAAGACTTAATGACAATGTACCACTCGAAAATATTTGTTTTCATTTTAAATTTATACTGCCAAACAGATTACTGAGAAATAAATTTGAATGCAAAACTGATCCAAACTTATGCAGTAGTGAATTGCTGGTCATAGTAACATAATTTTCACTGAAGATGCAATAAGTGAAGGAAACTACTTGTTAGAAATGCAGTCATAGCGATTCAAATGTTGCTGATCAGCAACTATAATGGCCAAAATATCATTGACATAATAGCATAGGTTTTTAAGAATTATTCGTAAATTCATACCTTACCAAAGTCCTAAATTTATAAATTTTGGTCATATGAACCTAATTTCACAGAACACACTATAGTAGGCATTTGAGTAAAGCAATATAAGGTGGCAAGGGGGACAATGGTAATTATTTCTCTCGATGGTCAGGAACCTCCTTAGCTATTGTCAATGTTTATATCCTAAACGTTGTTATTCATTTGTAAATTTGGTAATGATGCAACTCTTAGGAGCTCTCTGTAATAAATACAGATGCAGATCCAGGATTTCGAAAAAGGGTGCTTGGGGTCCCCAAACTAGACGAGTTGGGAGTGGAACAGGTAAAAAGTCTGAATTAACCATTAATGTAGCTCCATAACTTTATCGCTATTTTACGAATTTTTCCTTTGATCTTGCTGACTGATAATTTCCGTTCTCAGCGGAGTCGAGTGATATGAAACGGAGTCGAGTGATATGAAAATTATCGCTAGAAACTAAGGAACACGTGCGTTGTCAAGGAAATTAACAACGTCTTCATAGGTAAAATAGCGATAAACAGATTATCATTGGTAATCTCAACTCGATTGCTTTTCTTGCTTTCGCCGTACCGGCTCAAGCAAGAAAATCAATCTCGTTGTGATAACCAACGATAATCTATAATTATATGATATTGTTTGTGTTCTTTGTGTTTTGTACAGTCGTCATCCCATTGATCTTTGTGTTTTGTACAGTCGTCATCCCATTGATCTTTGTGTTTTGTACAGTCGTCATCCCATTGATCTTTGTGTTTTGTACAGTCGTCATCCCATTGATATACATCCAACAACTCCTTTTATTTGCATGTGTTAAAACAAATTGTTCTTCAATAAATATTTTATTATCATTTGTATAAATATATAGTTATATAATACACATAATACCTTGTATCACAGTATAGTTCTGTCATATATTTTAAAATTGCTTCAATCATAAATTTCACAATATCACAAAGTTATGATAAATTGACACATATTTCTAAAAATGTTATGATAATTCACCATTTCATAACATTTTTTTATAAATTCACAGTTCCATAACAGCTGTAATGAAATCCCAAGTTATCATATACTAATTCTTCATCCTTTTTTTTCAATGTAAGAAGTTTGGAATTCAACTGATGACCAACACATGATTTTATGAAGTCACATATCACTACCTTCTGGATGTTCTATTTCTTTCCTAGTTTAACAGTGGATTTAGATATATTACCAAAATATTTGATCATCCAGATTATAATTGAAAGTTAACCTTTATGTACAAGCATTTATTCTTGAAATCAAATTTTACAAATGGAAGTAAAATGATATTTCTGTAATTGAAATTGTATTAAATATGTAGAAAAGAAAAAACCTTAATAAACAGACCATCGATACAACTTCTCAAACATACACATTATTCAACATGAATTTTCTTCATTGATGTGGAAAAAACAATTCATCTCAACACATTTGACAAATATTCTTTCATACATAGTATCACAATGGAAAATTAATCATGTTAGGGGAGATATTTTGGAGAATAAAAACGAGGCCATATCATCCCGAGTAAACTTCCCTGAGGACTAACATTGCCATATATACATATATATATAACTATTAAAGCAGCATGCTTAAACAAATAAACCATGAATTATTTTAATCAGTGCTTGTGATCTTTGAGTGGAGGGACAAAATCTCTTTTAATCGCATTGTAAACTAAAAAGAGCAATATTGAGTGTCATATGATAGGGTATCTCATATTGATTCCAAAAATATATGATTTCTAGATACTTTCTGTAAATTAAGGGAGATAATTTTACTACCATTTTATAGAAAGTCACTTCTGGTGTAATAAGATAATTACTTTACACTGATTATGAAAAGTGTAATTGCTAGGCACTCTTTCTTAGTGAACTAAGTTACTGGTACTTCTTTTTTTGTTCATGAAGTTGTTGGTAGTACAGATAGATGTAGACACCCTGCACTACTTGTGTATTTTTAATAAAATCCTTTTCTTGTATGTTATACATGCACACATCATTTTTGTAAACTGGGTATCAGACCATAGATTTGTAATAAATTGCTTGGGTATGGATAAGATGAAAGAATGTAAACCTCAAAATTATATATTGTTTACTCACAAAACACTGGTAAGGTAGAGGATACAATGTAACTTTACAGCCAAAAATATATAAAAGTAAACAATTTGATGTTATTAAATAATGGATATACTGAAACTGTTGAACGTGAAAAAAAATAATGCTTGGCAGTTACAAAAATAAAAGTTTTTTTTACATAATTAATTGAAAAAAAAATTATAAGTGGGCTTAACTTAATATATAAAAGACAAATACAGACAGAGAAAAAATTTCACTACATAAACAAAATAAAAATGTGCACATGAATTTCTTTCTTAAAATTTGAAAGTTTGCAGAGTTATTTTCCATTAGTTACAAGACCATTTAAAAAAAAAAAAACAAATAATAAAATAAGTCATGAAAATAAAATTAAAGATATGATCATCTGCAAAAATGGACGGCTTCAAATTAAACAATGAGTCTTAAATAGTCTTAAATGGAATAATATAAACCATTAAATGGCACATATATAGGGACGGATTTGAAAAAAATACAAAAGTTCTATAAAAAACTAAATCACTCAAATATGTATATTTTGTACAATAAACTAAACTTGTTTGTATAAAAATTAGAAAAATTCTACAAAACAAAATTATCACAGAAGTCCTTGGATCCTTTCTTCATTACTAATCTTAAATTAAAGCACTAACTGATAAACTACTTCTATTCAAACAAATATATTACAATTCAGATCTGCTTTCCAGCAATAAACTAGTGATACATCACACATATATACTAACAACAATGCTTTACACATTACAATGAGGAAGGTACATTATGGTTTATCTTTTAAACAATATGACAACTTTCATGCCTTCAAAATAACTAATAGCCAGGACACCATTCCACAAGGCATATGTAAGATGTGCCTTCAAAATAACTAATAGCCAGGACACCATTCCACAAGGCATAAGTAAGATGTACTATACTTTGGAAATGTCTCTTGTTTTGTCTTTTACTTTTTGCAATGAGTCAATTCAATTTAAACAAACTGCATGTTGTTGAAAACCAATTTGCAAGGGGGAGAACTCTGGTAAATCTACGTCAAAATCACTGGCATTAAAAGAAAGATTTTTACCTCATTAATTTTTTTAAATTTCAATTTCATCATATTACATTTTTTTTTAAATCTCTTGATTTAACTTAAATTGAACTATCCTGCTGCAAAAAAACTGATAAGTTACAAGCTTTTTCCCATAACTAGCAATTGATATCAAATGCATAGAAATTACAAACATCTTATAACTGCATTGCAGATTTTGAACAACCTAATTGGAAGTGCTACACATAAACTTTTTAAAAGTAATGCACATGTTTTGTGGGTACTTTGAGAAATGTTGTCCAGGTTATTAATAGCAATAACAACATAATAAGACAAACATAACAGGTAAATGTATATACATAAATATGACTTTCACAAATTGCTACAAATTATATGTGTACATTAATACTACATTAAAGTGTAAAGTATCTTGATGGACTTTCACTGCATGTGATAGCAGAAATATCTCCTTCAAACATTCAATATTATGATCAGATAAATGTGTCTACAGATATTCACTCCACTTATAATATCATATCTTTGTTAGGTAAATTTTAAACTATTATGGGATATATTCATGCATAAGAAATGCAAATTATCTTGACAGTGATATTTAAGCACCTGTTGTAAAAATTTGATGGAATGACATTGTTGGCTCCAAAACATACAAGATTTTTTTAAAATTTTACACATAACCTTGGCAGTGCTACTATAAAATAGATATTTTTCTAAATGATATTTGTTTTTTTTCATAGGTCTAGTTTAATATTGTATCAGATCTGATATGATAGGGTTGAATAATATTGTTTTTTAATTAAACTTTTATTTCCACAAGAATGTCTTCAGAAATTTTCTACAAAGATAATACTAATAATATTTTCTCCACTTTCAGCAATTAACAGAATTTTTATAATTAATTAATCAACTGTATTTGTCTACTGAGTCCATAAAGTTATCAAGAACTGAAACATTCAAGATGGATACAAATCTGATCTAAAAATGCCATTTTGAAATATCAAGTCAGTTTTCACTCTGATAAACATAAAATAAAATCCACTTTAAAGTTATTTTTGGTAAATAGATTTTTCTATTTCTCTTACAAGAAATTTTCAATTAGGGACATGTTTATACATTGTACAAAGTAACCTTGACAATACTGACATAATCATTGCATAGTAGCATTGGTAAATTTCAGCACTGTCACCACAACACATCAGTATACAGAAACTAGTACTAACAGGTATATACTCAGCTATATGTTTACAGCACTGTCACCACAACACATGAGTATACAGAAACTAGTACTAACAGGTATATACTCAGCTATATGTTTACAGCACTGTCACCACACCACATGAGTATACAGAAACTAGTACTAACAGGTATATACTCAGCAATATGTTTACAGCACTGTCACCACAACACATGAGTATACAGAAACTAGTACTAACAGGTATATACTCAGCTATATGTTTACAGCACTGTCACCACACCACATGAGTATACAGAAACTAGTACTAACAGGTATATACTCAGCTATATGTTTACAGCACTGTCACCACAACACATGAGTATACAGAAACTAGTACTAACAGGTATATACTCAGCTTTATGTTTACAGCACTGTCACCACAACACATGAGTATACAGAAACTAGTACTAACAGGTATATACTCAGCTATATGTTTACAGCACTGTTACCACAACACATGAGTATACAGAAACTAGTACTAACAGGTATATACTCAGCTATATGTTTACAAAATGTACAGTATATATATCTTGCACCATACTTAAAGCTACAATTGTTTTAATACTAAAGTCAATAGAAATGTCTTCATGTCTTCCCATATCTATAATTGTTGTTCAATTTAGAATAGGCTTGCCCTAAATGAATTAAATCCTGAAAATAAAAGACAATTTACAATCATATCATACAGTACATAATTGTAAAAAGAAAACAGAAAATGTTCAGTATCAATTCAGCCTGACAAGATATGAATAAAGAGAGATGTGTATATATGTCAATCAGACAGCAACCCAACAACATACACAATACCAAAAGAGGTCAAGATATATAGTTTTCAACAACAGACAATATGTATGGTTCTAAATCTATTCTCCAAACTGAGTATACATGTATTTAAAACATAATTCATGTAGAACTGGCCAAGTCATTACTTCTTTGTGACTGTCCGATTAACTATATAGCATTAAAGTTAATATATCACAAAAACATTTTCTGGTTTGCATTGTATTGTTGGTTGAAAAGGGTTGATAACTAGTTTTCAAGTGTAATATCACTTTGTTATTAATGGAGACTAATAGATGCTTAGCTCTTTATGGTTAAAATTGTATTCTGTTCATTTGTCTATTTTATTTCTTCTTATTTTTCTACCTCCTTCTGTATGAACAGTTTTAATTTAGTTTTCAACAAGAGCTGAAATTGGTTTTGTATAATATCTTCCACAAGCAGGAAAAAGTTTCTTTCAAATATTGATATACAGTGGCATAAGAAAAGTAATATCTCCAAAGCAAAGAATGTATCTAAATCCTCAATTCTAGAAATATGTATCAGCCTATTCCTTTTGAACAAACCCGACATTCATATTTCATACAGGTATTGTTGATAATGTTGAAGTTAATGAACTTTTTTAAATGTCTGAGTAAGAGCTTTAAGAAAACGTAATTATTAGCTTTTGAAATTTGAACAAATATTTTGTTAATATAAGAATTAAGAAATTTAACTTATCCTACTTTTGTTTGTGATGTTAATGAGGTTTGTAGTTTGGTCATTTCTTGCATTTTCTGTGACATCATATTGCGACTTCGTTGTTGTTGATCTAATAGAGTATCAGATTCAAACTCTGCCTCCTTGGCTCGTTGTTCTAAAATATTTACAATTCTCTCTTGCTGAGGTGTAGGAGAAGGTGATCTCATTGTCTGTAAAATAGGAAAATAGCCTCCAACTGTGAGTAAGGTTGTAGTAAAATTTTGAAAAAATTTACAAAGGGAATTGTAGAGAAGGATTTTATTCATGTCAATCCTTAAATGATTGTCCAATCCAAATAATGATGTCTTTGAATTTCAAACTATGATCATGGAACCAAAATTTGTAAAAATCCTTTACTGCATATGAAAATGGAGATAACATTTAGACTTCTCTCTTCATTAAAACATTACTTTTCTATCTGAATGTTTATGAACATCAGTTTTACATTGTATGGTGCTTTTTCCATCTCCAATAACAGAAAAATGATTGATATCTTAATATAACTAAATACAACATAGATATTTGTATAATTCTAATTACACATATTACACGTACGTATGTTTAGGTACATTAAAATGAATTAAAGGTATTATTTTTTATTAGAGTCACTAGAAAGAAAGTTAGAAGTTTAAGCACAGCATTCAGTACAAAACATGATAATCACAAATAAATTACAATGACCATAATCCTCTAGGAATGCCTAAACTGCTTTCCATTGTGAGGTGAACTTTAAATTAAACATTGATTAGTATTTAGCCATGGAAAATAATTTGGCAATATTTGGAAATGGAGTTATCTTCCTTTATTTATAATTGTACATTTGTAGTTGGACCTATTTTCAGGACAGATAAGACAACATGCACAACATAAAATATTTTTCTTTACATGTATGGTTATGTATATCATCTTGTTCCTTAAATATATAGAAATATATTATTCATGATATGGGCTGGATAGGATATAAAGAAAGTACCTCACTGCACTTGGTTGTTTGAACTCTCATAGGTGGATATAAGGCCTGGAAGACATAGCTAGAGTTACAAAGGGGTTTAATTGCATTTCATGAAATATTTACCCCAAAAAAAAAAAAACAGAACAGTCCATTTTTAGCTGATATATAGTCATCTACACTTTTCTTGTTTTTTTAATGATAATGAGTAGATTTATAGATTGAGATATGACAATTTTTCTCCAAAATGGCAGCTTTGACCTCCCTGCTAAAATACTCATTTTCAGAGGAGAATTCAAATTTTAGAAGTATACTGTTTTTGGAGGCTACCTCGAACATCTGAAGAGTTGATGTCTGTCTTGATAAAACTAGTTTGTATTGATTAGTTTCTAGTAGTAAATTAGTTTTGCTGAAGTGGAAATTTGAATAGCAGTGTTATTATTTCCAAGTAAAACAATTAAAATACTGCCAAAACAACATGACTACTTCAAATGAAAGCAAATTTTTCCTTTACCCCATAACATTTTTCAAAATTGCAAAAGGACGATTTTAAAATACTTCCTTCACCAAGAAATTCCAATCACCATAGTAACTTACCCTCCTGTAATAGACAGGATCTGACAGATCCGGAACGGAATAAGAATATTTAGATAAGTTGCTGTTTTCATGTTCAAGTTCTGCTACTTTAGTCCGTAAATTATTGACCAGTTTAGTCGTACTAATATCATCCTGGACGTAAGAGTTGTAGTACCGTGGAGGAGGCTGATGATTCTGAGAGAGAAGAAAGAGAGACACATGCACACATAAAAGTTATTGACACAAACATACAAACATGCTGAATCTGTGTCACTACTCTGTGTCTATACTTGAAAAAAAAAATTTTATTCACTTTTTTTAAATTGTGTCATCATTGCCTTGGTTGGTGAAATCTTTGTCAGTTGGACTTTAGTAGATAGGTGTCTCATTAGCAATCATATCATATCTCATAATTTTTTAATTAGCCATTACACGTAAAAGGTCTTGAAACTTGTACAATGCGTAGATTTGATCTTCTATGGAATACAAGTGAATGTGCAATGTATCTCAGCAAGTCACCAAAGTACTTGAAACAGATTCAGCAAGTTTGTAAGGTTAAACACACTAATCACTTAGGTAAGTTTGAAGAAAAGAACTAGCAAGATATCATTACATGCTTACAAAGTTTAAAACTAGCATGCTATAATTCTGAATATATGAAATTACAATATATTATTTCTATATTTACATACTAACACCAAAGCAAAGCAGATTTTATAAATAGCTTTATACAAGAAGACCTATCATTAATTTATCCTAAACTTGAAATTATTCATTTTAATTCTCTCATAACTTGTCAATATTCTTGAAAGGATTGTTCAAAAATTCTTTTTTCAAACTATCTTTTATATTTTGATAAAGTATTTCACTTGAAAAATATAACTTGAAACTTGTTTTGGAAGTAAAGCACAATTAGTAATTTTAACAGAGTGAAGGGGATGGAATCAAACATATATTTGAAATCAAACATGTTATATGTCCTAGAGATTATTACTAAGTTAAGTTAAACTTTCAATAATTTAAGCCAATTGATTTTTTCCCCCCTTGTATTGTTAAAAAGTATGCTTAATATCATTATTATTATTGTTGTTAGAATAGGATATATGCAGACTTATTACTTTTCATGGCGATAGACACATACCGTAGTGAGTCTTTTGATTTCTCTTTCTAATCTTTCTAATTCTTGTTCCTGAGCTGTCGTTCGTGGTCCATACTCGTATGGTGCTGATTTTGTATATTGCCTTTAAAACAGAAATAAGTCAATGGATTAAAACATTTAATTTATAACATCATATTGAAAAATCTTTTTAAAGAATTACTAAAATAATTCTCTTTGAAGTTATCATTACTGAAGTAAAAACTTAGCATTGTATTGCTTAGATCACATTAATAGAGCATATATACAGAATTTTATCAGACTTGCATAAATGTCAAAATTTTAAAATCTTAATTGTTTTTAAACAATTTATTTAACATTATACTTGCACTTTAATATAATATATCTTGCTGTAGTCATTCGGAATATTGAACATTTGAGTAAGAATATCATCTTGCCTTACATTTTTAAGAATACTGTTTAACAATTAATTAAAACTACAAACATCACTTATGTAATACTGTAATTCTAAAATGTATCCTAAAACATGTATAATTCAAACAGAAATGTAAATTTCCATTAAATATAAATTGTAAAACATCCAAAAACATGCAGCTTTTCCTGAAATCGCAATAATTAATCTCGCATTTTTGTCCTTTCTTCAAAAATCGCAATAATAAATGTCCGCAATAATTTCTGAATTTACAGTACATTGTATATGAATTATAGAATTGCCATTAATGCTTTTATTTTCAAGATTAATTGACCTTTCTATTGAGAGATATCTTCATTGTATTAACTGTGTTTAAATCATTTAGATCTACTGTCTAAATAAAAATTGTTGCTACATTAACCAACAATTGTGCATCTAGGTAAACGCAGCGTGAAGATATGACAACTAAGCTGAAGTTATATATGTTTTCAGTCTCACTTGGGGTCAAAATCTCCATTTGGCAGAAGCCATGAATCAGTTTCTTTTTTCCACTTGTCAAAGTTTTCTTTTAATTTCTGAAGTTCATCATTCTTGTCCTGAATGAGTTTCATGTACTTTTTGTCTCGGTCAATATACTTCTTGTTTATACTATTTATTTCATCTGCATGATCCTACAGAGCAAAATCAAGGGAAATAATTAGCAAATGAGTTAACTCCCTTTAGCAAAAAGAAACAATTCCTTCACCACATTATATGTGCATGTAAGAAAGCTGAACATAAAGCAACAATAAATTATTTCAACTTAATCTTTTATTTGTATTAACTTTTTCCTCTCTTTCCTTTAAAATTTGCAATAAAATGAAAACTGACGCTACAATTATTTTAAAGTCATATTTATAGACTGAAAAGACTCCCCATTCAATACTCTCCAAAAATAAACAAGTTCATGAAGCAATATGACTTATACAACAGATAAAAATCATAACTAAAAATATTTTTATTGTTGCTCAAGATATTAAACACCGCAAATAAAATTATATTAGTCAGGATCCAATCAGAGGTAGATCATTGGTTTGGAGAATATTCCCATATACAAAAAAAATCATCAATCAATAAAGTTTCATTTTCTAGTCACATTTCATATATCCCTCCCTCAACCCCTAAACTCTCCTACACACATTCTAGATCTACCCCTGTTGACCTTTCTGAGCATGCATAATTTGAATATATATGCAACTGCTATGATTGACTATATATATTTTAACATAAGTAACATTGTTTCAAGTTTTAAAAAAAATTTGACCTCATACGCATTTATACTCCCTCTTACAATAGTGTTTCTTATAATTTAAAAAAAACAAAAAAAACTGAAAAAATGTTAAATACTTCTTACAATTTCATTTCTAACTGGAGCAATGTTACTTGCATGAAAATGATATTAATAAAATATGATATATATTCATTTCACTGAGTAAGTTTTATGTTATACTTCTAATATGAACTAGAATATAGCCTCCTGATAACAAAGTAAAATTATATCAGCTTTGAAAGAACAATTCACATAAGATAGTTTGAGCATATTAATATTTTTCAAATTTTTTTAAGGAACAAAATGAGAAAATAATTCTTCGATATGATTACAGGAATCTATTTTGAATGAAACAGACAATTTTTTAAAAGTTTCTCTAACTCTTTATAAAAACAAAAAATTTGACCTTATCAAAAGCAGACTTTTTCTAAAATTCTTGGTCACCAGTTTCAATATCAAACTTTTTCATTCAAGTTTTCCGCTAAATTTAAACTAGATTACTAGGAAGCAAAATTTAAGAGTTCGATTTCATACAAGAAATATCATTCACATGCAAAATGACATTAATCATGAGGTTATGGTCTGAGTAAAAAAGGCGGGAAAAGGGAGACAAGAATTAGCTGATGATGATTATAATTAGTACAGTTTACAATGAAGAACAAACATATTAGACTGAAGGGATTATATAAAGGAAACAAGCATGAATAGCTAAGTCTAGCTGAAGGCTTACATTCTGACATCATTATGATGTTTATAACCATTGGGAGGGTTGCCCTAAAATAAAGGAGAGATATATATCAATAAATAGGAGGACACGTTTCTAAGGAATGATTAGCATATCTTAATATAATGTATTTTGGGGTAGCAATGAATTCATATATGGTACTATAAATGCAGAATACTAATTGTTTTGGAGGTCAAGACAGAAATTATGGCAAGTATCACAGTGTTTTAAACAGCATGAGCTTAGATACATGCTGTGATGGTGTAAAACTGTCATTATACTCTGTTTTAATCTGACACCATCATCATACTATTGTCAATGTCTTATATTTTGGTGTATCAAGACTAAGTTAATTTTGGTCAATTTTATACATAATTCTAACTCCGTAATTGTGTTTCTATTTGAGGCTACCGACTAAAGGTCTAAATATATCTCAATTAATACAAAAAGGACACATTAGGGAAAAGAAATCTAATGTCTATTATTATATAAATTAAAATAAATCAATAGTATTAATGTTGCACTTTTTTATCTCTAAAATGTCTTTATTTGCAGTCCCTTTGTCAAGAGTTAATTCTAAAGCAAGTATTATCTGTTATTAGCAATTTGGTGACCATCCATTATTGTTACTAAACTAAATATATGTATCCCATCAAGTGACGTGTGTGTGCATCAATGGTTGCAATAATAATACAATACACATTTAACATTGACAGTGCTTCCTTTCACCAGTTCATGCATTGATAATATATACATATCTAAACAATTTATAAGTAGTTTGAGCCCTGACAATACAGATATAAATAAGAAGACGTTGTATGAGTGCCAATGTATGAATTTTTATTCTACATGTCCTGACTTTTGTATTGATAACATTGATTTGTTGTTTGTTTGGCTTTTAGCCTAACATGGTAAAACAGTATTGCTTTTAACTATTAATCAGTTGTTAGTGAGATTACTGGGAGACTTTTGTTCGACCAATACATACATAAAATGTAAACAGTGGTGGCATAGGAATAATGGTAACAAGTCAACTCATAATTAAGTATAAGCATGACCATAACTCCTGATTTAATCAGGAAAATGTATGAATGTTGTCTTATTAGTAAATGTAAGAAATGTATAAATATTGCTAACAGCAAAAATTTCTTTGACAAATATTCCATTAGAAAACATAATAAGTTGAATCATGAATATCTTCAATAAATCAACAGACAATACGTTTGAAAATTTGGGGTTAAAATTTGACATTTTGGGTTTTCTGCACAACTTACCTTGACAAATTTTTCTTTCAGTTTATCCAGTTCAAAACTTTTTTCTCTTTCCAGCTGACTCTTTACACTTTGTACAATATCTGACTGCAAGGGACATAACTCAGAACATTATTTAACATAAAAGAAAAAAAAAAAAACTTGCACAGCTTTATAAAATTGCAAATCAGCAGCTATTAGAAACCTTTTCCCATTTGTTAAATGATGGACACACTGAGCATACATTGTTGTAAAGAGAAAAGAAATCAATTTTGTAATTCAATTAGAATTGTAGAGATATGTGAAAAAAATACCACATATCACAATACTATTTTTTCTGCTTGTGTGCTGTAAAAGAACTGACTGCAAAAGGTCTTCCTTCTATCTCATTTAACCACTGAAATCTTATGTCATTGTGAACTAATGTACAGGAGTCACTTACTTAAGGCCCGGAAAATGTGGAATTTTTCTGTCTTCTGGATATTGTCGAGATTTACCAATAAATTTTATGTATATAAATTTTTACTCTAGTTACAAAATAAGAGTAGTTTTATTATTTAAACAAAATGTTGTCCAGTTTGTTGCCTTGTATTATTTCCAGTAAAAAAAATTTTTTTATCATACATTTAAAATTTACTCAAACATATATATTTTTGTTAGATGATATATGAAGTGTTAGTACCTTTTCCCGCTGTGATTGAATTAACATGTTCTTTTGATGTTCCATTTCCTGTTTCAGTTCTTGGACATGGTTACGTAGTTCTTGATTGCACGCTCGTAAGTTAGCCTACAGTTAAAAACATGCACTGCAATCATGCATATATTAACTATACATAATATAATATGAAAGCTAATTAAGCCATGAAAAATTTATTTTGATTGCACAGATGTAGTGCTTACAATATTAAGCAAAGATTATTACTCTAACCAGTGCAAGAGGCCATCTTAAACCTGCAGTGAGATTTGAGATTTTGTTTAATATTGAAGACCTCCCAGAATTAGAAGTGCCTTTCCTTTGCTTTGAGTTTTGTCAAGACCATTTCAAAATTTTGTGTCTGTAATAAATTCAGCATATCCCTTTTTTTCAAAAAGTAAAATCTTGAAATCCCTCCCCTTATTTCATATTTCAGATATTTTCAGCATGAACATTCAAAAATACATACTTCATGTAAAGAAACACCAACATTTCAAAATAAAACAAGTGTCTTTTCATGGCTTATACAAACTGTGTTATAAATCAGGCATTCACACTAAATACTGCAGCTACACAAACACATAATAAAAAACATAAACAATCATGTTGGTGACGTTCTAAATATTAGGTCAAATGCTGAATGTATAAGAATAATAAATAGGGATATTAAAATTCCCAGTAAATAAATGATGAGACAACATATAAACAAGATATTATTCCCTACTATTTAATTAGTAACTTTGTTAAGCATATTTAGTATTTATATATTTTTCAGAAAAGATTTCAGATAATATACAAGAGACTACAAGAAAATTACAATATGAGACAATTACAGACTGACTATATACACCAAGTTTGTATACTGTGGATTCATTTATTTTCGTGGGTACCAATTTTCGTGGATTGAGGAAAACTTTCATTTTCGTGGATATTTGATTTCGTGGTTTTGCTAAAGTCTGCATAATTTCCTACACAAAAATTATAATTCGTTGCACATTTGAATTCATGGTTCCCGGGTAACCACGAAATCCACAAAAATTGGTATCCAACGAATAATAATGAATCCACAGTAAACTGATATTGTGTCTTTTATTTGTATGTGTATACTAGACATTTTATTTTAAACATTACACATAATATATATCATACATGAACTTATACTTTATTTAAAATTAAGATTGTCACAGCAAATTATATACAGATCCCTAAATTATTAAAGATTGATAAGGTTAATGATATCTAGTAAAGTATTTGTACCTGGATAAATTCACATATGAGAGCATGCAGTTAAAAGATTTTCTGAGAAATTAAGAAATAAAATCAGCAGAAAGTCTTGCATTTGAATTCTGTATGAAATAGGCTATCTTTGAGTTAGCTCCTTTTACTAATAGTTACATCTACCGTAGGTATAAAGTAAGCTTTTATTACTCAGGGGAAAATATTTTTTCATCTTAATACCCAAAATTTAGTAGCTTGGGCTACTGGGCCCTGCTAATCTTCTTCCCTGTAACAACAATATTGAAATTCCTAACACATTAATCAATCTAAAGTGAATGATTTTTTTTACTGGTCAGATTACTTTGAAAGTGTTATAGGAACCATTTCATATAAGTGAACTTTGCCATGTATTTATACATTGTGTGACAACAAAGTCTTCATTTGCAAATTGAACAAATGTAACAGAAATTATTAATCCCTAATCTTAACTCATAAATGATGTTCATTAAATCAAAAGATTTTAAAATAATTACAATAAGCTTATTCATGCGGTTGTTTGTTTTGTTTGTGATTATTGTGATTCAAGGGGCCTAAACTCTTTTTAATGGTGGATACTGAATCACCAGTCATTCAATACAAGACTATTTCATTCATATGCTGCGTAAATTTGCAGACTTAAAAAAAAACAAATTAAGCAAAGGAAAAATGCATTAAAAAAGCTGACAGGCAGTTTTAAAGTAAAGAAATTTAAAGAGTGTTTCAGGAGAGAGGAGGAACGATATGGGATATATGGATATATTTATTCTATACAAAAACAAACCTGCGAATTTCTATCCTCAAATCTACTGGTACCCATCTAACAATGAAAATTCTATGGTAAGGGGAGACTACTCATGTTTATTTAAAGAAACTTATTTACATAAATTAACAAGGGTGGAAATTAAAGCAGATAGTGCGCAACTTTTTTTTCCAAAGCAAAATGAAAAATAGGAATCATGCACAAAGATTATTCAACAGGCAGATAAAATGAAATAAAAAATTTTGTAAACAATGATACCTGTATAATAAAACAAAATACAAATAAACAGTTAATACTTCCATAGTTACTACCTTTGTCAGTTATATTATAGAAAAACATGCAATAAAGTGCAACTTTTTCATGCTATTTTCAGACAGATCTAGAAATAAATAGAAAAGACATTAGGAAAACCTTCTGTGATAATGTAACACACAATGTGCTTCTGGTATATATATTCCTGATTAAATATTTGTACAAAAAGTCCAGGTTACAAATCTAACCAAAACTTACCAAGGCTGCTGTAGTTGGTGTTCTTATTCTTCCAGGAGAGTTATAACCATTCTCTCGAAAACTGAAATACATATTACTTTAATAAGATAAAGCTGATAAAAAAAGAAACCACCGACTTAAAAGAAAAGCTGCTTACACTTTTGTATTTTACACCTATTTATCATATCAGAAATTCATAGCTTTATTAATACTTTCACAACAATATTTTGAAAGCTTCTAAATGATGAAAAGACATTGTGTACTATTATGTTAATGTTATAGTAAGACTTACAGCACTATAAGCAAATGAAATATGGTATAGACCCTTATCTATTACTGATAACCATTTGTTAACCTTTAAATATTTTATTTGTTTTAAGGTGGTGTTAGGTTGCTGTCTTACTGATGTATACTGCACATCTATCATTTACACATATGCAACTGCTATCTGAATGAAGACCAACTTATTTTGTATGTTCTAATGGATATTACAGAACATCCTGTAGTGTTCACCAAAGCGTTGAAGGTTTAATTCAAAGCTATAATTTTTAATTCTTTCTCATAATCCCCAGAACTAACAACAACTCTCCATTCATGAATTCTAAGAAGAATACGAACAATAGACATAGACAATCCTTCTTTAAAGTTTTTAAATTGCAATATTTTACCAAGCAATTTGTGCAACCTTCGAAGTTACTTATGCTAAACTTGAACAATGTACTCCTTTAGTAATGTTTTAAACTGTTTATATGTGCATTTTGTAAAGACTAAGTCCTTGTCTTTTTTGGTTAAAAAGGCTAGACACACTAAGTCATTTACTTGATGAAAGGTTATTAAATAATCCATGCAATTCAATTGCATTTCTACAGTAATTATTTCCAATTATTAATCTTTACCGATCTGGTAAGGTCAAAGGTGACGGCCATACTCCTACACTACCTTAAAACCAAAACAACTATCAACTTACTCTGTCATATTAACTTTGCGAGGACTAATTCCTAGGACATGTGAATTTTTCCGGCACTCTTCATTTATTTCATTAATTATAGTTCTTTCCACTCTCTCTGAACCCTGATTATCTTTAGCTAATTTTAACACTTCAGCTCTTTCTCCTCGTAACTGTTTGATTTCTTCTTCCTGCATTCTTATAGTATCTTGTAGCTTGTCTATTTCTTGTTGGAAATCCTGAAGGGAAAACTAGAATTTTCAAGTATACATCCAATGAGCCCCCACCCTGTTAGATTTATCTCCCTTGTTCCCAGTTATATCAGTCTAGCATGCAGTTAGCTTTATTATGATTTAGATGTTCTAAAAATCATGCAGATGGCTTATTAAAATATGATAGTTTAAATATATTTTGGATAAGAAAATTAGTCATCATAGGATAGATAAAAAACTCGCCATTACAAATTTTTTAGCATACAGCTTAAAATTGTATAGGTTGTTTGATTTTGAATGAACAACAATTTATTCAGAAGGAATTAAACATTTATCTCAGACCCATTGGATCTCGTAATGTTTTTCCCTACAGAAATAACTTACTTCTTTCATTTTAGATTTGACTTTTTCCATATCAACCTGCATGTCTTGTCTTATAGATTCCTTAGCTCTAGCAACAGCCAACATACGGTCATGAACAGATTGTCTATTCTGTAGGCGCTGAGTTTCCAACTCCTGAAAGTATAATAATATATTTTTAATTTTTGTGCAAAAAGACCACATGACAAATCACACAAGAATACCATCATCTTTAAATCAGTGAGAAGGACTGCATGGGGATATAAGGAGATATGTAAGAGATAATGTAAAATAAGGAATATTGCTTCAACTGCTATTCTTCACCTCAGTAGGGACTAAAACGTCTGGAAACCAATGCATCAACTAAGAGTTTGCTGGCTGTCACAATAGGAAACATTTGACATCACAGACTAAAAGTGCTTTTATGCCCCACCTACGATAGTAGAGGGCATTATATTTTCAGTTTGTGCGTCAGTCCGTCTGTCCGTTTTCCCGCTTCAGGTTAAAGTTTTTGGTCAAGGTAGTTTTTGATGAAGTTGAAGTCCAATCAACTTGAAACTTAGTACAAATGTTCCCTATAGTATGATCTTCCTAATTTTAATGCCAAATTAGAGTTTTGACCCCAGTTTCACGGTCCACGAACATAGAAAATGATAGTGCAAGTGGGGCATCCGTGTACTATGGACACATTCTTGTTTTCAAATGTTATAAGGGTTCAACTAGTGCAAAGTTGAGGTCAGTCACAGTCAATCTTGGAACTTGAAATTGAAGCAAAAGCATGGGATCTGTTGCTAGATTTTCGAATACATGTTGTGTATTTGGTAGTAAAACAAATCCTGGAACAAAGCATGTTTTTTTGTAAATTACCTTCCCATGGGATGTATGTGGTCTATGTTTGATATCTAAACAATAACTTATTTTCATTTTTCAAGCTAATTCATGTTGTAGTACAGTTCCTTTAATAAACAAGGGGACTTCTTTGATTTGGTATCTTAACCATCCTGCAAATCACTGGAGTAAGAACTTTGATTGGTGCAATGGAAAACTACATTCAGAGTTCTACTGAGTGGTTATATTGCACATTTGCATTTAAAGTTGACAGGAAGACATCTGTCTTGTGAGTCCACCCAGGACCAAGATATGAGGATATTACTCTATGCAACACTCAATGTATATGTAAGTACAGGACATGAGTATAGTACCAGTATATAAATCTAATGGGATATCAGGGGACTTAATACTATATTCTCTACATTCCATTTTACTTTTAGATGTAATTGATTTTACTAATTTCTGAAATAGAATTCCATTCATAAGACCTGTGTACTGTATAGATTTATGAATCAGGGAATACATGTGTATACCTGTACAAAATACCTGTCAAAAGGTGTTTAAATTTAATCTATAAATCATTGATCATATTTCATTTTATCTAAGTAAAAGGAACTGTTGTTTAGATTCTAAACACTGGATGTTATCATTAAATTAATTTGTTATCTGAAAGCCTAATAAAATGATAAGGTCGGTAACTATTAATCAAACATAAGTGTTTTATTGTGCACTTAGGTGTGAGTTTTTAAATTATATTAAATTTTCACCTCTTCTAACCAAATTTTCAATTTTAAATAAATGGTTTTGATGTGTTAAAATTTTACCATAACGATCATTTTAATGGCATTTAACATTTTAATTTAAGTATGAAGTTTCACTTAACATAAAAGAAATTACTTTTAATTTATCCATGTTTTACACTTGCTATAAATAAACAGATTTAAATGCAGACAGCCTTGCTACCATAATTATATTTTGACTGTCTCTCCTTTATGAAAAAATAAGAAATTCCCCTCCTATCATGTATGTGTTCAACATGCATTCTACCATTAGAAGACACACTCTTTTTTTTCCAATGATCTGCAAAAAGATGTGTTCTTTTTATGTGACATCATCACCCATGGTTCCCTTTTTTTGTGACATCACAATAGCTTATTCAGAGTAATTCAAGAAAACTTGACATCATAACTGAATTTTGATCAACAAAGAACTGAGATCAAATGAGCCACACGCTGATTATAAAATAAAAATGAAACAGACACTGGGAAAGTGTAAATTAGCTAAGAATTAGAAAAAAGAATATAAATATGTCACCACTTGTCTTGAGACTGTCATAAATATTAGACTATCTTACGAAAAAAAAAATGTTTACCTAGAAATTTCAAGTACTGGTACATATTTAACTAGTATAAAAAATCAACAATAAAGTAGGCCCTTTATACTTGATAAACAATAAACCTATCAAAAACCTGGTGTATATTTACATAAACTTATATTATATTGTTTTAATAAGTTATATCGTAGCAACATTTAAGTTTAGAAAGCTGTAAAAATATAATATCCTTTACAGCTTATTTTTCTGAAGAAAATAAATTTCAGACTTCAAAACAAAATGTCATTACACACACACATACACACCCACTTTACCTCAGCTTCATTGAAAGCAGGATTTTTTAACATTTTGAATAGTATCAATTGACCTCCATGATAAAATCCCCTTGATCAAGTAAGGAATATCATAACATATTATTAATTCCTTTACACTAACCAATAATCCACCTTTAATCCTAGTTTAAACAGATTAATTTCTAATCAGGTTATTTACAATGTTATCTTCAAAGTAAAATGTTCTGCTTCAAAAATTTAAGTAATAAACTTTGTACTTAATTGTTCCGATAAAAAGCAATATGTGCCCATCAAAAAACAGCTGTAATACTTTCAACTGACCACAAGAAAAAGAAATTTCAATTAAAGAAAAATGCACCTGCTGATATGTCTCACTTTTTTTACTGATCATAATTGAATTTTATGTTGAAAGTCTTAAGATTAAGGTTTTACTACAGATATCACATTAACTTAATATTATTTAGATCCATGAAAATAAGGTCAAGGTCATATGAACCCTGCCAGACAGACATGTCCGCCTTACAATCATTTCATACACCAAATATTGTTGGCCTTTTGCTTATAGTATATGAGAACCTGTCTTCCAGATTAACATTCTGTCTGTCTGTCTGTCTGTCTGTCTGTCTGTCTGTCTGTCTGTCTGTCTGTCTGGATGGATGGATGAAGGATATCATAAGCTCATTGACCAAACTGACTTATATATCTGATACCCTAGTCTGGAAGTTTAAATCTCTTCATTGTTGTACTGAGGCTCGATGCCAATGACCAGTACAAACATATGATAAAATGTGGCTCAAGTACTATAGTGTATATATAGAAATTTAAAAAATCATTAGTATCTGTCTTCACGCTTGGTCAGTCCAGGCTTGTACAATAACTATTGGGCTTTTTCCAAAACTGTTAAACCTGTGGCTTCAAAAGTTTATTGTGAAATCTAAGAATCTCCTTTTATTAGGGCTATCGGTGACTAAACTTTACTCAGTACTCCTTATACAAAATGTGTGCCCGAAACACCAAATCCAGTAATTTGATTGGTAGAATTCTGAGTTTGACTACAGTATTCTTTCTTAAAAGTTTAATGAACGCATTGCCAGATCTATTCTACTTAACAAAGTAAGAATTCCCTGACATTAATTATCTTATTAATAAATCACATGTTCCTATTTCATACCATTTTGTTGAGTAAAACTAAATGTCCTGAACATAATTCTAGCTTTTGTTATTTGCACAATCAAAATAAATTGGCATAAAACAATAATTTCATCTGTTAAAATCAACAAAATTCCAACTAGATACTTGCATTCTGTTAAAATTGTAAATAGATTTTATTTAGCATTGAAATGAACTTCAAAAATGTTATAATGTAGAGACAGACGGACGGACGGACGGACGGACGGACGGACGGACGGACAGACAGACAGACAGACAGACAGACAGACAGACAGACAGACAGACAGACAGACAGACAGACCTATGACTTTTTTTTAAATTAATTTTTAGAATTATTTTTCAATTAAATGATCATACCTTATAACAATCAAAGAATCTCTGTTTAACATCTCTCAGCTGATCATAGTCTAGATCCATGATGCTTTTAGCAATGTTTTCAAAACCAAAATCACTAAAAATTGGCAGTGACTAATTCCAAATCAAACTAAAGAGTTAAATGTTTCAAATTGACAGCTCCTCAACAATGGTCCTTTATAATGTGAATAACTTTCTTTTTAAAAAACACATTAGTTAGATGAAAGTAACAATAGATTTTAACAATTCCTCACAAAGTAAATTGCTTTTTCAATAGCAGGCAAATTTGTCAAAGAAAATTGTAATTTTTCTACTACATGTCATGGCATATTTAAGCCATTAGGTCTAACACTTAAAACACATATAATTTCCCTCCTTCAATTGAAATCAGCAATGGCTAATCAATTTCAAGTCATTAAAATATCCATGTGATCAATAAATTCTCCCGAGACAGTCCCGTTGTTCTGACGAGTATAATATCAGGGGTATAAATACTAGCCTTAGTATTTTGCTGTCCTATCCACTAAGCAAACATAACGTTTAATTGAAAGAAAATCTACCTAGCTTTCAGTCTTATCTAGCTCAGTTTATAAATGTCAAAAATTTACATAGGTCTTTAATAGTTAAACACTAAATAGATTTACTATACATAGTCAGTATACCGTTATCCAATATTAAACAGATATCAGCACAAACAGTTTACTTTTGTATTTATTGTAACTCTAACAATAAATACTTATATGAAAATCAATGATCCTTTACACACATTTGTATAAAAATTAAAAAAAATCTACTTTCATTGAAATTTGATCCAGTTTTACATGCATGAATAATAATTCTGCCCCAGATCGGATAGAAAACAAAATTGGATTATAACACTCATGTGTGCATTCCATTGTTTGCAGATAAAACATTTAATAAGCTTATTTAAAAGTATTATAAACAAGTCAAATTTCAACAGATCTGATTTCATGGTGTAAACAAATTTCCTGTCAGCATTTTCTTTAGATAGTTTCAAAATATGGAAATCAGATTCACACACGGCAGGGATAATAATCAGATTCACACAGGGTTTGAATTTTTTATTCATTAAAACAAGATAGAAGTAGTATATTTTAATACAACTGAAACACCAAAAGATAAAATCATCATGAAATTTTTATTAATATTATGCTTGGAAAGATAGTGAAGGTAAACTTCTCATCATATGGTGCTTTATTATTTCATTACTCATCATATGGTGCTTTATTATTTCATTACTCATCATATGGTGCTTTATTATTTCATTACTGACCATATGGTGCTTTATTATTTCATTACTCATCATATGGTGCTTTATTATTTCATTACTGACCATATGGTGCTTTATTATTTCATTACTCATCATATGGTGCTTTATTATTTCATTACTCATCATATGGTGCTTTATTATTTCATTACTCATCATATGGTGCTTTATTATTTCATTACTGACCATATGGTGCTTTATTATTTCATTACTCACCATATGGTGCTTTATTTCATTACTCATTATGGTGCTTTATTATTTCATTACTCATCATGGTGCTTTATTATTTCATTACTCATCATATGGTGCTTTATTATTTCATTACTCATCATATGGTGCTTTATTATTTCATTACTCACCATATGGTGCTTTATTATTTCATTACTGATCATATGGTGCTTTATTATTTCATTACTCATCATATGGTGCTTTATTATTTCATTACTGATCATTTATTTCATTTCTCATCATATGGTGCTTTATTATTTCATTACTATGGTGCTTTATTATTTCATACTGATTTCATTACTGATATGGTGCTTTATTATTTCATTACTCATCATATGGTGCTTTATTATTTCATTACTCATCATATGGTGCTTTATTATTTCATTACTCATCATATGGTGCTTTATTATTTCATTACTGACCATATGGTGCTTTATTATTTCATTACTGACCATATGGTGCTTTATTATTTCATTACTCATCATATGGTGCTTTATTATTTCATTACTCATCATATGGTGCTTTATTATTTCATTACTCATCATATGGTGCTTTATTATTTCATTACTGACCATATGGTGCTTTATTATTTCATTACTCATCATATGGTGCTTTATTATTTCATTACTGCTTTATATGGTGCTTTATTGCTTTATTTCATTACTGATCATATGGTGCTTTATTATTTCATAACTGATCATATGGTGCTTTATTATTTCATTACTGATCATATGGTGCTTTATTATTTCATTACTGATCATATGGTGCTTTATTATTTCATTTCTCATCATATGGTGCTTTATTATTTCATTTCTCATCATATGGTGCTTTATTATTTCATTACTGACCATATGGTGCTTTATTATTTCATTACTCATCATATGGTGCTTTATTATTTCATTACTCATCATATATATGGTGCTTTATTATTTCATTACTCATCATATGGTGCTTTATTATTTCATTACTCATCATATGGTGCTTTATTATTTCATTACTCATCATATGGTGCTTTATTATTTCATTACTCATCATATGGTGCTTTATTATTTCATTACTCATCATATGGTGCTTTATTATTTCACTACTCATCATATGGTGCTTTATTATTTCATTACTCATCATATGGTGCTTTATTATTTCATTACTGACCATATGGGTGCTTTATTATTTCATTACTCATCATATGGTGCTTTATTATTTCATTACTCATCATATGGTGCTTTATTATTTCATTACTCATCATATGATGCTTTATTATTTCATTACTCATAATATGGTGCTTTATTATTTCATTACTGATCATATGGTGCTTTATTATTTCATTACTCATCATATGGTGCTTTATTATTTCATTATTACTCATCATATGGTGCTTTATTATTTCATTACTGACCATATGGTGCTTTATTATTTCATTACTCATCATATGGTGCTTTATTATTTCATTAGTGCTTTATTATTTCACTACTCATCATATGGTGCTTTATTTCATTACTGATCATATGGTGCTTTATTATTTCATAACTGATCATATGGTGCTTTATTATTTCATTACTGATCATATGGTGCTTTATTATTTCATTACTGATCATATGGTGCTTTATTATTTCATTTCTCATCACATGGTGCTTTATTATTTCATTTCTCATCATATGGTGCTTTATTATTTCATTACTGACCATATGGTGCTTTATTATTTCATTACTCATCATATGGTGCTTTATTATTTCATTACTCATCATAAATATGGTGCTTTATTATTTCATTACTCATCATATGGTGCTTTATTATTTCATTACTCATCATATGGTGCTTTATTATTTCATTACTCATCATATGGTGCTTTATTATTTCATTACTCATCATATGGTGCTTTATTATTTCATTACTCATCATATGGTGCTTTATTATTTCATTACTCATCATATGGTGCTTTATTATTTCACTACTCATCATATGGTGCTTTATTATTTCATTACTCATCATATGGTGCTTTATTATTTCATTACTGACCATATGGGTGCTTTATTATTTCATTACTCATCATATGGTGCTTTATTATTTCATTACTCATCATATGGTGCTTTATTATTTCATTACTCATCATATGATGCTTTATTATTTCATTACTCATAATATGGTGCTTTATTATTTCATTACTGATCATATGGTGCTTTATTATTTCATTACTCATCATATGGTGCTTTATTATTTCATTAAAATTTCATTATTTGGTTCGACTATTAGATCAATATATGAATTGCCAGTCCCAAGTCTTTCCTGGGCTAATAGATCATGGATACCAGATTTTTGGTATGAACACAGAAATAAAATAGAAAAGATTACTTACAATGTAATTGGTTTTGCTTGTAATATTTCTGAACACTCCAAATAAACAATGGTCTCTTTTCAAAGTTTTTCTTAAAATATCAAATTTGTCTTCATGATGACATTTAACAAATTAATTTGTCAAATTATTGTATTTTGCTGATTTTTTGGGTGTTTATTTTGAAGCGTCACCAAAGGACAGTTTAAGAAAGTATGGTCAGAATAGAAGAATATTTTTACTCTAGATATTGGTGATTGATCAGTAATCCTTGATAGTTCCTTTACTGCAGACAAGCAATTCTTTACACAAAATTAATTTAATAAAATATCCAAACCTTTTCTTCATCATTGATATTAAGTAGTAAAGATGAAAAATTCATAGAACCTATCAAACTCAGAGTCCCGCCTGCAATTATTACTGTCAGTGTTAAATTGTAATGCTGACTTTACAAAGAGTCCATTTATCATTAAAATACAGAATTTCAAAAAAATCTTACTTTTCCTAAAGATGCTTTTTCTTGATCTTGAAGATTATAAAAATCTATGAACGTTTACAAATTTATCAAGTAAAAAAAATAAATACCATACTGTCTGTAAATGTTAATTGGTTTAAAAAAAAATTTTTTTCAGAAATTATCTCTTAATCATAAAAATGCTTTTGCAAAAGTTACATATAATCCTTTGAAGGTTTGACCAAGTAATTGACATGTAACAAACTTTAATCCCAGTCTGTACTTACTTGTTAACTGTAAAAAAAAGTATGCCCATTTATCAGTAAAATTGGGAAAAACGAAAACAAATATTTTCAAAGTTTTGCTATGGATACTGTCTTTTGGTCATGAAAAAGCTTCTATCCAACCGCAGACTTAATCTGAATGTTAACTGTAAAAAATCTGAGTCTATTTATCAGTAAAATACAGACAAATGAAAATATTTTTAAAATGTCATAAAAAAGCTTCTGTCCAAATTAAAGTAAAATTCCATAAAGGTTCGACAAATTTATGGATGTCTAAAAAACTTAAACCTTACATTGTATCTGAATGTAAACTGTAAAAAAACAAAATTCCATTTATAAGTAAAATACGGGAAAATGGAAATAACAATTTCAAAATCAATCTTTGGATACTGTTTTTGGTCATTAAACCTTCTGTCGAAACTCAATAAAATTCCATAAAGTTCGACAAATTTATTGATGTCTAAAAAACTCTAACCACAGAGAGAACCTAAATGTTGACAACGTCGATGAAGGAATTTAGACTTGCTATGTCTCGCTTTTGCGACATAAATGTCACAGGCTCAATTAAAAGCACTTTCAGTAACAACATATTTGCTTCTTTCCCCGGCCAATACCTACATACATACACTCTGTTCTACCTATATATTTCTATAATGTCTCCAAACCCCTCATTTATGTTTAAAAAACAAATGCATTTTCTTGTGATATAATTGTTTCAACAAAAATGTAAATCTTTAAAGTAAGTAGGGATTATTCATTGAATGTTTCCTACACGACACAATGTAGTAAATAGTTAAGACAATATTTACCATATCATCCTAGATTATAAAGGCGAAAGTCAAATATCCACTGGCAAAATATTTGTCTTAAATTATCTTTTCATTTACATATACATATCGCTTTATGAATGCAGTGTTTAACTGTTCAGAACTATAAATAAAAGTGAGGAATCAAGTCTTAATTATCACACTTTAGAGGTGATCTTTACAAATGCCCAAGAAATCTCAATTACCTCCCTATTGATGTTCACTCTCAAACTTCCAAAAGATCTTAATACCTCCCCTTAAACATCATCTTTTCAAACCTCCAAAGGAGAGATCTTGCACTGAAAAAAACATTTTGAAAAGGAGGTTTGATATAGAACCCATTTTTTGATTTTCTAATTCAAGGGACAAAAAAACTGGCCTTATAATACCGTCTCCTTTCAATGATTTTTCAAAGAAATCAAGCTTCCATATCAGTCATACTGTAGATTCATTTATTTTCATTGGTACCAAAATTTATAGATGCAGGAACAATCGTACTTTCGTGAATACTTGATTTCATGGTTTTGCCAAAGTCTGCATGTGAGCCTATAGAAAAATTGCACTACCTTGAACAATTGAATTCGTTGTTCACCTATACTCAAGAAATCCACAAAAATTGGAATCCAACGAATAATAATGAATCCACAGTATGATTCAATAGCTACGCTATATGTTTTATGCTGCATGGATATGCAATGGAATATTTTTTAGATATCGAAATTCATGTGTCATGTCCTGATCATAGTCAGAAGGGAACAAATACTGATCATTCATAGAGACGATCAATGGCAATTGAAAAATTATCAAACTTTGCCTGCAATAAGTATGAAAGTGATGGATGGTATAAGAAGAATAAATAAAAATTCATGCAAAAACAGGAAATAGATGTCTGACAGATCAGAAAAGGCACACACATTAGAACTCATCACTGTTAAGCTGTTGATCAAACATGAAGTCATTCTATTCAGCAGTTGCTAAGGAAAAGTGATGAAAATATTTGTTGGACAAACAGCCAGATGGACAAGGATATTGCATATATATGGTATAATATTGTTGACACATGAATATCTCATATTTTAATTTAAGATCAAATATTTCAGCTCCTTTTTAATTTTTGCCAAATTCGGTAAAATAAAATAACCTGTTTTTTATGAAAATACCGTTAATGCTTAATAACAGGTAATATAATTTGCAGTTATATAATTCAACTTCCTGTAGGTAAGTGTTTCACATATACTGGTGAGTTGTAAAAAAGAGTATAACTTACAGTTGTAAGTTTTTCAATCTGTGCCAGTAATGTTTCCTTGACCTTCTTAGCTTCATCCAATTCTTTAGATAATCCATTAAAATTGACTTTAAATTCCTGTTGGAACTGTTCCTTCTCCTTATGTAACCTCCATTCAAAGTCAGCTTCTAATTTTAATTTCTCCTTCTTGATGAATTCATCAATCTGAAAGTTTAATGCATGCAATAATTTAACAGTTACAACATTAAAGAATGCTTACAGCTAATTTGATTAAGAAATTTGTATGCAAAAATATGATGTAGGATTTACATTTTTAAAGAAATTTTCTATTTTCATTAATTTTTTTTTATAATAATCACTTGATTTTAGGTGTAACTGGTTAATCTTTTAATCTCAAAAGAAGAAAGAACAAGTAGAACTGTGTGCTATTGCTTACTAATGATACCCCAGCTTTAAATATTCTTTTAACAAGTAGTTGAAGAGAAGTTATTCTGAAAACCCATTACGTGGTAAAGCATGTTTTCATGAAACCTGAGAACCCATTACATGGTAAAGCATGTTCACATGAAGCCTGAGAACCCATTACATGGTAAAGCATGTTTTCATGAAACCTGATAACAAATTTCAAGAAGGTCATAAAATGGCTGTCTGTTGCTATATAGATATAAGAAGATGTGGTATGAGTGCCAATGAGACAACTCTCCATCCAAGTCAAAATTTATAAAAGTAAACCATTATAGGTCAAAGTACGGTCTTAAACACGGAGCCTAGGCTCACACCGAACAGTAAGCTATAAAGGGCCCCAAAAATTACTAGTGTAAAACCATTCAAACGGGAAAACCAACGGTCTAATCTATATAAAAACGAGAAACGAGAAACACTTATGAACCACATCAACAAACGACAACTACTGAACATCAGATTCCTGACTTAGGACAGGTGCAAACAAATGCAGCGGGTTTAAACGTTTTAATGGTACCAAACCTTCACCCTTTTTCTGAAACAATAGTGAAACATCACAACATAGAAAGACACACTATAAAATATCAACTGAAATAGCTTAACTCAATCAAAGGACATATTAACACCATTGAACATACACTGAACAAATAAATTTGACCTATGATACAATGTAAATTCAAAATAAATAAACTAAGGGAAGAATAATAAAAGTAACATGTTATATAGTATATAAGTATTTGGTAAACAGGAAACTGATGAGCAAAGAAACTGAAACTGTGTCACATGGTGTAGCATGCTGATATGAAGCCATATAACAAATTTCAGGAAGCTATTATTTGTAGTACCCTTGGACATGGGATGAAAATTTAAAAATACATGGCTATTGTGTTTAAAATATATTAGTATTGGGTAAACAGGAAGTTGATGAGCGATGAATATGTAAATGTGACACATGTGACAGATGGACGGACATACACACAGACAGAGGTAAAACAGTTACCCCCTCCTTCAGAGCAGGGGTGTTAAGTTTGGATTAAAAAATAGTAGACACTGTTGTAACAAAATAAAATAGTACAATCATACCTGTTTTTGTGATTCACTTTTTACTCTTGTTTCAACATCCCTTCGGTCCTCCTCTAGTTTCTTCACTAAATCTATCATTCTGGATAATTCTCCTTCTTTATCCTATAATATATATATATAACAGCATATACAGATACCTACACACAGAGACATACTTAAAGAATATGTATTCATAATAAAAAAAATTCCAATGTCTCGCCTACTATTGCTGTTGTCTATGTTTTCAGTGTGATAGGGGAATGCACATAATAGACGTACAGTTAATGAAATAAAACGTTTGAAATGTATGAAAAAAGTTATGCTTGTAAAAAATGAATACAGTATGCATTCAAATCTATAAATTTAAAAAAGAGTTGAAACATAAATTTATTGAATGGGGAAAAAATTATTAAAAATTTTCCTCTAGATACTATCTTTTGATTGTAAGAAGCTTCTGTCCAAGTTTGTTAAAAATCCAGGACAGTTTATGAATCTAATAAATGTTTTAAAAACTTTAACTGCAGACTGTATGTAATGTTAACTGGAAGAACAAGAGTGCACACGCTGAAATGTCTCGCCTTCTTTACTAACCATTAATATTATGTTGATAGTCCTAAATATAAAGCTTTACTACAACTATCACATAAACTTAACATGATCAAAGAAAATGAGGTCAAGGTCAGATAAACCAAACGAGACGTACATGTACACCTTACAATCATTCAATACACTAATATAGTTGACCTATTGCTTATAGTTTCTAAGAAATAGACTTAACCAAGAAAACTAAACATTCACGATTGACCAATGAACCATGAAAATGAGGTCAAGGTCAGATGAATCATGCCAGGCAGACATGTACACCTTACAATCAATCTATGCATTAAATATAGTTGACCTATTGCTTATAGTATCTAAGAAACAAACTTAACATTGACCAATGAACCACCAAAATGAGGTCAAGGTCAGATGATACCTGCCAGACAGACATATACAGCTTACAATCCTTCCATACAATAAATAAAGTTGACCTATTGCTTATAGTTTAAGAAAAACAGACCAAAACACAAAAACTTAACACTGAGTAATGAACCGTGAAAATGAGGTCAAGGTCAAATAAAACCTGCGAGACTGACATGTACATCATAAAATATTTCCATACACCAAAAATAGTTGACCTATTGCATATAGTATTAGAAAAAAGACCAAACTCAAAAACTTAACTTTGACCACTAAACCATGAAAATGAGGTCAAGGTCAGATGACACTTGCCAGTTTGACATGTACACCATACAATCCCTCAATACACCTAATATAGTATACCTATTTCATACAGTATAAGAAAAACAGACCAAAACACAAAATCTTAACTATAACCACTGAACCATGAAAATGAGGTCAAGGTCAGATGACACCTGCCAGTTGGACATGTACACCTTACAACCCTTCAATACACCAAATATACTAGACCAATTGCTTATAGTATCTGAGATATGGACTTGACCACCAAAACTTAACCTTGTTCACTGATCCATGAAATGAGGTCAAGTCAAGTGAAAACTGTCTGACGGGCATGAGAATCTTGCAAGGTAAGCACATAACAAATATAGTTATCCTATTACTCATAATAAGAGAGAAATTAACATTACAAAAAAATCTTAACTTTTTTTTCAAGTAGTCACTGAACCATGAAAATGAGGTCAAGGACAAAGGACATGTGACAGACGGAAACTTCGTAACATAAGGCATCTTTATACAAAGTATGAAGTATCCAGGTCTTCCACCTTCTAAAATATAAAGCTTTTAAGAAGGTAGTTAATGCCGCAGCCGTCGGATCACTATCCCTATGTCGAGCTTTCTGCGATAAAAGTCGCAGGCTCAAAAAAAACTAAGTCCATTTATAAGTAATATACAGAAAAACAGGAAATAAATTTTTACAAATTGTCCTTCTAGATACCAGCTTTTGATTATAAACAAGCTTCTGTCCAAGTTTGGTACAAATCCAGGATAGTTTAAGAAAGTTATTAAAATTTTTAAAACTTTAACCACACAGTGAATGTAATGTTAACTGGCAGAAAAACTAAGTCCATTTATAAGTAAAATACAGATAAATAAGATTTTTTTTTTACAAAATTTACTTCTGGATACTATCTTATGATCATAAACAAGCTTCTGTCCAAGTTTGGTAGAAATCCAGGATATTTTAAGAAAGTTATTAAAATTTTAAAAACTTCAACAACAGAGTGAATGTAATGTTAACTGGCAGATAAACTAAGTTCATTTATAAGTAAAATACGGATAAACAGGATTTTTTTTTTTTACAAAATTTACTTCTGGATACTATCTTATGATCATAAACAAGCTTCTGTCCAAGTTTGGTAGAAATCCAGGATAGTTTAAGAAAGTTATTAAAATTTCAAAGACTTTAACCACAGAGTGAATATTTGTGGACACTGCCGCCTCCGACGACAACGACAGAATGTAGGATCGCTATGTCTCGCTTTTGCGACAAAAGTCGCAGGCTCGACAAAAAACAAGAATGTCACCATGCAGTCTTTGTGATATCTAAAACCCGAAACTAGGATGGAATTTCCTTTAATTTTCAAATCTTACTCTGTCCCTATACTTTTCTTTAAAATGAGCTTCTATGATGTCCAAAGTACTGATACTCATTATTGTTCATTGGGTCCCTATTTTCTTGGATTTCATTGTTCCCCCTTGAACCACCCAATGTAATACCCAACAAAATATATATTTTCATTGAGTCAAAATGTGTTCTTCTTATAACCACAAATTATGATACCTTAAAAACCAGTAATGTATTCATAAGCTGATTAATATTCTATAAATGAATACTTTTATCTAACAAACAGAACTTCAATATGAGGATTTGGGAAAATTGCATATTTAATTTAAATTCTATTTTATCTAAAATTCCATTTTTCATTTCCTAAATTCTATACCATACATAACATGAACATTTTGGTAAACTAATCTTAAAAACATCAGGAAATATTGATACATCTAACCTGTACATATTGTTGATTAAATTTCAATTGATAAAGTTTCATTATTTTGAAATTTGTAAATTATTCATAAATTTGTTATGTAATCCCTATGGTAACACAACAAAAGATTGAGATTTCATTTTGTAAATAATTTAGGAGGCTTTTATTACTAAGCTGCAAATACAGAATAATTTTACCTCAATTAAACTGCAGTATTTCTAATTTACAGTGAAACATGTGTAAAATCCTGTGTTAATTTTAAGCCTGATTAAACAGAACTCATTTATCTAGAAACACACTGCATTTTTAAAAAATAAAACTAAAGTTTAACAAATACTTAACTATTCTAAATAAATTCAAGCCCAAAAGGGTTGGTTTAGACAAGTTTCACTGCATACAGGGAGATAATTTCAATATGTAGCAATATTTAAAGGGAGACAATTAAAGACTAAGCATAAATCACATACTGTTGAATATCAATTGTTTTAAAAGACATTCCAAGACAGAAAATTCATATATGAATTAGCCATCAAAGCAAAGTTAAATGAATGTTTTAGCCAAAAATATATCTGATTTACAACAGTGCATCTTTCCCATTAAACAGAGATATATATCCATTTACATCAAAGGTTGTTAGCTATTTGTGGTGAACTTGTGTGCATCTTACTTTAATTGAATTTGATTGACTTTTGATATGATGATTAAATTTATCCTCAGCCCGTGCAAGTGCATCACGCTTATCCTTCTCCAGGGTGCTTCTCAAATCCTCTAAAGATTTCTGCTTTTCTAAAAACATATTCTCTCTCATTTGAACCATGGCAGAATCCTGAAGAAGTAAATGAATAAGGTGATAATGAAACATTAAATTCAGGGATGCCATCTTCATCATATTTGGAGAAATTTCTAAAGAACATTCATTGAGGCATACTGAATACAGTTTATTGTTAGACCTGTAGTTTTTGCTTTAATTCTCAGTCTAATGTGTTTATAAGCTTAAATCACATTTAAATATGAAAACAATATAGGATTTATTCAGCCTTATATTTCAAAAATGAGTTATTTGACAAATCAAGACAGCTATTATCCTTTCACTTTTTCATCCTTAGTGAAAACCTTTTCCAAACACACACCAAAATATGTTTCATTTAAAAAAAACATACTCTAGCAGATAATATTTTTCTAATTGGGTATTACCATCAGTTAACTTTTGTGCATATTATACAGTATAACTACTTGTATAACCAAAAGTAAGTCTTGGTACTGTATAAAAGCTCACATTTCATTTTTCAGTCTCTTATATATGCCAAATTTAAGATAAAAAATTTCAATGACCTGGGGTTTTCATGGGGATAAATATAATAATATTTTTTTTTCACAGTTTCAATGACTTTTAATATCAATATAGTTTTGTGCAACGAACAACCTCTTGCTTGCTCTAATACGTAAAGCTATACAATAAACACAATAAGATTACAAGTTCAAGCTATATAATTTTATTATCCTCTTCCAACAATATTTTGCAGAAAACTCACCTTGAAGAAATCTTCCTATAATTCATCCAAACACAAATTTTTGTAACATACAAATTTGAGCTCGTGAAATATAATAAAAAAAGGCTGTCTTTGTCTAAAGTATAAAATAAGGAGATGTGGTATGATTGCCAATGAGACAACTATCCAACAGAGTCCAAATGAAGCTGATTTAAGCAACTATAGGTCACTGTACAGCCTTCAACAATGAGCAAAACCTATACTGTATAGTCAGCTATATCTGACTATCAATAAGATAGATACCAAATTTTTATTGTCTTTTTTTTAACCTCCATGATCTTTTATTTGACTGCAAAATTAAAAATTATTGGCATTATTTTTGTTATTTTTGAAGAAAAGACCAAAAAGCGGGGTTTATTATTGCAATTTCAGTAAATACTGCATACAAATAAAGCTAACAACATATAAAATGCAAATTTTTACTTTCGCAATACCTATTCCATCTCAGATTTTGCAAAAATAAAAACGGCGCAAAATTTTCTAAATCTAGTACCTGATAGAATAATTGGTTGAACTAAGAATGGCTGTCAAATATTTACATGACATGAAAGTATGGTTGATTTGAAAAATGAATTTGAATGATCTATGAATATCTTACTTAATAAATCATAAATTCAAGAAGCATAAAGTGAATGGGAATTGTGAGTTCACTGACCATTTCTTTTCTGAGAGTTTGTAATGATCGTTTGTGATCCTCCATTACACCATCTTTATGTCCTTTCTCTTTACTATACATTTGTTGTAAATCTTGATTCTGTTGTCTGTAATTATTAAAATCATATATTTAACACAATTTCATCAGGTTCAAGCTTTTATGGGTTCATTTGAGGACACATGTTAAAGAGTAAACAGCAAAGAGAGGGGAAGAACGTTAAAATAATGGCACAAATCAAAATCAAATCAAAAATACAAACCAATCATTTTTCATTTTTTCACCCAAATCAAAGAATTCCTTTATTGAATGTCAGTTCAAAAAGGTATATGCAAAACAAATCATTTTTCTTTATAGATGTAAGAAGATGTGGTATGAGTGCCAATGAGACAACTCTCCATCCAAGTCACAATTTGTAAAAGTAAACCATTATAGGTCAAAGTATGGCCTTCAACACGTAGCCTTGGCTCACACCTAACAGCAAGCTATAAAGGTCCCCAAAAATGACTAGTGTAAAACCATTTGAACAGGAAAACCAACGGTCTAATCTATATAAAAAACGAGAAACGAGAAACAGTTATGAACCACATCAACAAACGACAACCACTGAACATCAGGTTCCTGACTTAGGACAGGTTCAAACAAATGCAGCGGATTTAAACGTTTTAATAGGTGCCATTCTTCACCCTACCTGAAACAATAGTGTGACATCACAACATAGAAAGACACACTATAAAATATCAATTGAAATGGGTTAACTCAATCAAAAGACATATTAACAAAAACAAGTGAACATACACTGAACAAATAAATTTGATCTATGACACAATGTAAATACAAAATTAATAAAACAAGGGGGTTAGATGTTTAACAATATCAGAAAGACAACCATAACCTTGGACAAAATGCCGCAAAATAAAATAACGTACACAGGTAAATAAAAATAATTTTGTTGTAAGGTATACATGGAGTACGGAAATAATTTTTACAAAATAAATAATTTTGTTGTTCCTAGTATGAGAACAAGTGAAAATTTATCGTCATACTAAGGTGGTATATATTAAAAATAGTCAGACTAGATATAACACTGAATAAGTAAACATTAAATAACAAAAATACATTACAAATTGTATCAACAGGTCAAATTAACATGAAAGAACGATTTGAGAGTACTCGCAGTTACTGAAAGCTAGTTAAAAACCAAAAACAATTAATAATTAAAAATCATGCATCAGAGACTATGTATACTTGTTATTTTTGGTATTCATCACATTTTATTACATGTAAATATTTTATCAATGAAATCTCAAAAACTCATGGGCAAATTTCACAACAAGTAAACAATGTGGATTCCTTTTTCATGGATACCAAAAAAAAAAAAACGTACATTCATTTGAGTGGTTGTTTTTGCCCAAAATGATTTGATTTCGTGGTCACAAAAAAATTACAATATAACTTACTTTAATCGACCAATAATATCTTCTTTGTTATTAATTTCTCTCTGACCTGCTCCGATCTTATTATGTAGAGTCGCCACTTCATTACGTAGTTCTTCGACATCCCTGTTTAATAGTTGTTGTCTACCCGTCTCTGGCCTTGGTGAACGTGATATCAATCGCAAATCTTCCACTAGTTTATTCTTATCCTTTAAAAAATTCAACTAATTAATGTAAATTGTTAATACAGAAATTTTATTTTTTTATGTGCCAATGTTGTTCATGATGTGTAGGTTTTAATCATTTTAAATTTATATAAATGTATAATCAAAACATGTATCTAGGGAGTCTAAATGTAACTCATTTGATTATGGATTAATCACTGTCATTCAACTCTATTTAAAAATAAAGTCAACCCTTTCTATTTTTATTTGACAAGGGAAATAACTCTACAAGAATTTTCAATCCTCAACTTTTTTCTTTCACTCTAGAAATAATTCTCCCTGAACTATAGGGTGCAGTTCCAAATATTCAAATGCATTTTTTTCAAGGTTTCAGGGATATGTGAACCATTTTGAATATAATCAAAATCAAATTGGATAAACTAAAAGTAAGCAAGTACCTGTGTCAAGTCATTTTTCTCTTTTTCCAGTCTATGTATTTTATCTTCTAATTTCTGGAACTGTAATGAGGTAGTATTACTCTGACTATGGCCTGGTTCTGCTTTATATTCCTCTACCTGAGCTGTTAAATTTTCTAATTCCTGTTAAATAAAATAAAATGTTTCAAATATATATGTCGAATCAATTATACTGTATATGTAAACAGATACATCCTCAACAACTTACTTTGATAAGCTATTTTATTATTTCTATTCACAAAATTCTAAATAACATTAATAGTAGTTACTTGTGTAACTTGTGTTCAGAAATTTTTTTGTTATTAATCCTTTTTTATTTAACCTTTCAGAAAAAGTCCTGATAAATATCAGCCGTAAGAAAAAAATACACTTTCCCTCACCCACTCAACCAAACATAAAATGTTCTTTCGATGTATAATTATTAACCAGGGATAAAATTGAAACAGTAAATGTAAATAAATATACAGAAGAATTCATGAAACCTTTAACACAAATATAACTAGCTATACAAAGCTTTCTTAAAAATCTTGTCTGACCTCTGCAATTATTTTTTTTTTTTTTGTGACTTTTCATTTACACTCTGTAGGTTACAATAAACCATTAAATTTTATGGGCACAGTCATTTTATGAGCATAACATGGTATTCAGAATTCCTGATTGGTTGATATGTGCGCCGTTATTTTTTGTTATTAGAGACTTCGTGCATTCTGCATTATACCAAAGGCCAAATAAATTATTTTCCTTAGCCCTAACGGAACTGAGATGCCTTTTAAACGCTGGGATGAGACAAGTATTTTTAAGTGCAAAATTGATAGGCATGGGAGATAAGTACAAATTATGCTAAGAAAAGCAACACGAATCTATATTTTTTGGACCAAAAAATACTATCCTAATAACTTTTCTTTAATTCTAGCAAGGTTTCGTTAAAAAAATCAACTTTCTGAAGTCTGTATCTTGAAAAAGGCTATCATTGTCGCCTATGGGGAAATTAATTGTTTATTTCAATCTATACAGCGTCGACATTTCTTTATCATAGTGCTCAAAAAGTTAAAAAAAAGTTATTTTACTTGATATTTTATGTGAAACCGTATTTTTTGGTGACAAATGAATTATTGATTAACTAGTTTTTAAGCTATAGTCTGTTTCATATTTGTATTGTGTTTTACCTTAGAAACAAGGGTGGGTTAGACTTTTGACTTACTGTGGAGAGAATATGTCATTTTCTGAACTTCTGCTGATTTGTTTGAAAAAAGCACATACACGTCTAGAGTTTGGATATACAAATTGATTTTTAAACATGACAATCTCGATCCAAGTGCTGTTATCGAAATTACCAAATTTAGTGAAGATGTACAGAAATGATCCCTTCGAACATTGAAATGTTCACTCGAATGGCAGACTATAAAAATTAGAATAGGCATGACATTTTGTAGTTAACGAATAGTTTTCGATGTTTAAACACAAATATTTACACATTTTCATATTTTGAAATGCTATAGTCTGTTTCAAAATGTATTTTATATGAAAATGGTTTCATTTAAAACTGTTGTTCAAAATTCACCGTAGTAGTTACATATTGGATCGGTTTTGGTATCAATATAATCAGTACTTGATGACATATAAAGAATCATTGGAGAAAGTGGACATTATCTTCAGGCCCTTTTAGCAGTACCGCATTTACTCAAAAATCAGAAATTTTTTTCACATTTTTGACTGGGGTCACCTCTAATAAAAATTGTGAAATTTCAGAGACTAATGCCAGAACGTTTTGAAGATGATTTTGTGTGGCATATATATTTGTGCATCTAACGAACTATGAATTGCATGATTCTAGAAAGTATTAAATACCCTATAGGTTACAATAAACCATTAGATTTTTATGGGCGCAGCCATTTTATGAGCATAACATGGTATTCAGAATTAAGAGTATAGCTAATACTGATTGGTTGATATGTGCGCCCGTTATTTTTTGTTATTAGAGACTTCGTGCATTCTGCATTATACCAAAGGCCAAATAAATTATTTTCCTTAGCCCTAATGGAACTGAGATGTCTTTTAAACGCTAGGATGAGACAAGTATTATAAGTGTAAGTGCAAAATTGATAGGCATGGGAGATAAGTACAATTTACGCTAAGAAAAGCAACGAGAAACTTCTTTAATTCTAGCAAGGTTTCGTTAAAAAAATCAACTTTCTGAAGTCTGTATCTCGAAAAAGGCTATCATTGTCGCCTATGGGGAAATTAATTGTTAATTTCAATCTGTAAACTAAACTGGCTTTTTTTTTTACAGCATATAACTGTTTTGCTTTCTGAAAAGAAATATGTGTATGCATGTATGAATAGTTTGATTCTAGAACTTAAAAATACATTTAGCAAGTTGGAAACATGATTGTTTAAATGAATCAGCCAAGACCTCTTTTCCATAAATAACTAGTAACAACTAAATTCTTAGTATCAAAGTATCTACCAGTAAGGATACGATATAAAAGAAGGTAGATAACTCACTTCTTGTAATTCCTCTATTTTATTTCTAGACTGTCTTTGTTCATTAAATAAATCTTCCTTTGCGGCGTCCAGTTGTCTGACTAATTCATCTCTCTCCAATTCTAACCCATCCATGTGTCGTAACCTCACTTTCAAACTAGCATTCTCTTCTTCTAATGATATCAACTGAAATAAATGTAAGGATTCTTAAATGAGCATATGTTTGAACTCACTGAAAAGCCTCTTATCTATACATTTATTTTATCTACATTGGTCCTGAAGAAATATAATATTGTAAAATTACAAAACAAGTCTGTATTTAAAAATGCAGGTGTAAACACATTTTAAAATATTTTAGAATGCATATTTCCAAAAGAAAATATAAATTTAACATATTGCTCAAAGAGGTGTTAAATATAAAAAAAAAAAAAAATATTGTTGGAAAGTTTGAAAGAATGATGAATTTACAAGGTGAGATGATTAAATTAATGAAAAATAAGCCAGGTGTATTGTGTTCAGGATTAAATTCAACAAACATAGTGCAGCAACAACATATTAACAAATGAAAAATAAAAACTTCAAAGAAGACACTGATGTCATACAGGCATGGAGTAATCGTAATCAACAATCGTAATCAGCTGTAACCTAAGCATGTTAAAATTAAACTAAAAAAATAGAAAAAGAGAAATAGGTCATTTAAAGTCAATAATTATAAAATATTCAGCTATTTAAGCAACATATTTATGACACACAAACTAAACCAACCTAATTGAAAGAATGTTTTAAAGGGAGGTAACTCAGGTTAGTATTATTGTAAAATGAACATCACAAACTGCATTTATGTGAAATGTGCATGAGATACCATTTTCCCCTCAACAAGTATGAAAACTGTCTTGATTAAATATACAAATGAACACTTCTATTAAATTCAGTTAAATTATACTGTGTGTTAAATTTGTTAATTGGCATACCTTGCTATCCTTTTGAAAAAAAATACAATGTGTGAGAGTTTTAAAAATTATAATAATTCAACAAATATCTCAGTTTCCAGCAAATACATATATGTCTTAAAACGGTAAAACGATATGATGCTTCCTAATAATTACTTTAGAACAACACAAAGCTTATAGGTAGCAATTGAAAAGGCTCTTGATACTTAAAAAATTCTTCTTGATTTACATGGTACACTGATGTACAGGTATGATATTCAGATTTTGGTTTTTTATATTTGGTTTGGACGATAGTTCTTGATAAAGTCAAAATTTAATCTACTTCATGCATTCATTAATACATTCATAATAGCCCAATAAGTCCCTATATCACTTACTTTTTCATCAGGATCAATTAAACTATCAGATGCCCTAATATCTCCTAGTCTAGATCTCAACTGATCTTCGTAATTCTTCACTTGTCTTTTCTTCCGAGATAAATCTTCGTCTATTCTCTCAACATCTTTCACTATATTCTCTCTTTAGTTCTGTCAGCATCAACTGGGTTCTGTTTAACGGACAATTTAAGTTTTATATATCATGCTGTCCATTGTTTAAAAAGTATGCATTGTTTAGATAGTTGTCTCATTGGCAATCATACTACATCTCCTTATTTTTATACTACTTGAGAAAACTTAACTTTGGTTACTGAACAATTAAATGTGGTCAGGTCGGATTAACCCTGTCTGATTGATATGTAAATCTAGTAATAATTCTATATATCAAATTTCTCTGTTTCTTTGGCAATTTAACCCTTTCTGGACCTATTGTTTTAAAAAAATTTAATCAACATGTGGTTGCCAATGATCTCAGTAGATGATTGGCCAAGTAAAAAGGTGATGACCTTTATCAGGTCTCTGGATGAATCAATGTTAGACAAATTGACATTTTATAAAAACTTTTACTACAAAAAAATAGTTCGACCTTCAGAAATTGTTGTTCAAGTTGTTTACTATTACATATGAATATAGATTTCATTAAATGTAATGTACTTGATTAAAAGTGGTCTTTTATTAATGTTTGCTTTTATTTGATCCATAGATGCATAAATGAAGTTTTTGCGCATCAATTTTGTAAGTGTATGATGTAGAAATCAGGAATGTGGAGGGCACCCGAAGGGGATTTTCGACTATCAAAACGAAAATTTATTTGATAATCATTAGAGAAACAGATTCTTACACAGTTACTCGTGGATTATCAAATTCATCTTATCTCAATAGTTAAATTATCAAATTTTGAGTCCTTGCCGAGGCTTGGACTTCAAAATTTGATAATCTAACTATCGCGATTGGATCACTCCGATATTCCACAGGTACCAATGTATGAATCTATATATAATTGTACTTTTTCTGATAAAAACAGAAAACAAATCATGTGATAATAAAGTTTTTTTAAACATCAATAATATATAAACCTTCAATACAATCAGATGGCTGACATTTATTGGTACAGTTTTTTTCCCCCTAGTTGATGTCATTAGAAGGGTCTCTCCTTGACATTTGTCCTCTTGTGATTCACATGCATATGAAAATGTCAGGACTTTTACACCAACTCAAGAAGACTGTGTGAGTATAGTCCAAACTCTAGAGCAGGTATCCTAACAAATAGTCACTGTATTCACAATTCACAGATCATTTTATTGCAGTATGACGTTTTTTCTCTCTATAAATGTATAGGTGAACCTTTTTTCTACTTTTTAGGTGGATAGTGGTCTCATATGCAAATATATATCACATCTCCTTATTTTACACCATTTTTTTCATTAATGTCATTATTGTAAATATTTCCTCAGTAAGTATTTCTTTGTATATTATACAGTAAGAGTGTACTCTCTGCCACTTAGATTTTTTAAAATAACTAACAGGAATGGTAAGAAAAAAACAATGGAAAAATCATCATACATCAAAAGTCAACATTTTTTTTTAGAAAATATTTTATATCCCAGTAGAATATTTATTCCATTATGTTAACATACTTGGCTTCATCAGTCTGTGCTTTAATTAATTGTAACTTTTTCTCTGCCTCCTTTACTTCAGATCTAGATCCTTTCATGGCACTCACCAGTCCTTCAGATGGCCTTTCCTACAAAATAGAGACACAAAATATAATTTCAAATTGATATGGAATTTTGATTTTGTAAGTTTTGTCCTATATCCCTTATGATTCACAAGTAAATGAAAATGTCAGAAGTACTTTTACACCAACTCTTTTTATTGGTACTGGTTCTTAAACATTTTAGATTAGCATAAAATTAATTCTGCTTTTATTCTTTTTTTAACCTCTTTTAAAGTAAATGGGCAATGTGTCCATGGGACACAGATGATGCCCCCACTAGCATAAAACATTATAAAGAGACATAAAACAAGAACGGTAAAAGCGACAATACCCAAATTTGTACTTGATCTGAGTTTTGTAGTAATAAGCATTGTGTATAACTTTCATAACATTTGGTTGAGGCAAACTAAAGATAGAGAACGGAAACTAAAAATTCAACAATTTTTCCGTTTGTAAAGGGGCATAACTCTAGAACAGTAAAAGTGACGCCACCAAAATTCGAACTTGATCTGTGTATTGTGATTATAAGCATCATGCATAAGTTTCATAACATTTTGTTAAGGCAAACGAAAGTAAGAGAACAGAAATAAAAAAATCAGCAATTTTTCCATTTTGAAGGGGCATAACTCTAGAACAGTAAAAGTGACACCACCAAAATTCAAGCTTGATCTGTGTTTTGTGGTAATTAACATTGTGTATAAGTTTCATAACATTTAGGTGAGGCAAACTAAAGTTAGAGAACGGAAACAAAAAATTTAGCAATTTTTCCATTTGTAAAGGGACATAACTCTAGAATGGTAAAAGTTACGCCACCAAATTTCAAACTTGATCTGTGTTTTGTGGTAATAAGCATTGTGTATAAGTTTCATAAAATTTGGTTGAGGCAATCTAAAGTAAGAGAACGGAAACCAATATTGGGACGTATGGTCGGACGTACAGACGGACAAGGGTAAAACTTAATGCCCCTTCCGCTACGGCGGGGCATAAAAACAATTTAAAAAGTAAGATAGTTTGCCATATCCCAACCAACATTAAAATGTATCATAACCTTCATTTTGAAATATTTTTTTCCGACAAGTCAATAGACTCATTCTCCCACTTTTCACTCAGATTTTCCTTGTTCTTTTTTGCATTAATTGTTCTGGTTCTTTTCCCACATACACTTTCATGTAACTTTGTGTACATTTTACACTTACTCTATCTAGACTGTTAGATCTGTAATTTGTGGTAGTTCTTCTGGGTTCTGATGATAAGTTATCTATGTATGTTGGTGACTGAAAGGAATTAAATGAGAATGTGTAAAAATATTACATCCAGTAAAAAATAATAAGTTCAATGATCTTTAAGAAACTTGAAATTTGCATACAGTGGTTGGTGTGCATCTTTACATTCCTATCAATGATGTATATTGATATAGTTATATTATGTATATTTGTTTTTGTTTTATTGTTCTGGAATTGTCTCCCTTTGACTAGTAGTTATTTACTCTGTATTCTATCCAACATGTCCTGTCTGACTCTTACATGTTAATGATCTCTGGTGGACTCTCCTGGTGCCTTCCGTGTTGGATATCATATTATAAACAGAGATACATGTGGTAAGAGGAGAAGGCCAATGCCATCATTAATTTTTCCTCTGTATTCATGTAATTTATACCAGAGTAATAAAAGATGAGGATGATCAAGTCAATAATTACCATATATGTAAATAAAAGTAGCATATTCAACATTTTAGCTTTAGACATTGAGTGCTATTGAAAATTCAATATAAATATTTATATATCTATATCTATGTATTTCAATGCTTGGAGCTTTTTCAGATAAAATTAAAATTACAAAAAAACTTTGAAAGTTGAATTTTTCTATTAAAATTGGTGTGTTCTGCAATAATGATACAGTATTTAGATGCCTATTCAATCATTTGTCCACAATATGAATAGACAATAATTACCAAAAAATGATATCTCAAAAATGAAATAATCTAAAATTAAAACCTAAAATAAATTATCATGAAAATGTCAAGATCCCTTATAATAGAAAAGCATGAAAAGCATGACCAAATACATAATGGCATAAATTTTCAAATATTACAGATCACTTTAAATATATAGTCATTTATTGTATAACTGTTTCATTAGAACTCTGCAATCAAACTTGTCCATAGGCTCACAAACCAGACCTCTGTTTCACAAAAAATTTTACAACTAAAAATTTGATTGTAAGTCTTGAGCAGTTCAGTATAATACAATCAATTTTAGTGGTAAGACTTTTGTTGGAAATGCAGCCAGCTTTACACTGATTCCTTAGACTTTAAGTTCATTTGTTTCTATGAAATAATTTTTTGGATTGAGAACAAATTGTATTTTTATGGATACTTAATTTCGTTTTGCCAAAGTTTTGATATAAGGTTGTAGGAAAATTATACTTTGTTGAACACTTAAATTCGTGCAGTGCTTAAACCAAATAAATCCACAAAAAATAGTGCTCCATGAATGATAACAAATCCACAATGTTTTATAAAAAGACATAAACTTTAAAGGCAAAATTTCCGAAATCACAATCAAAATGCCAAAGCAGAGAACGTTATTTAAACAATTAAAATTATCCTTTACAATGTCAATGCTTTTTCACATATATAGCTTTTTAAATATTGTTTTACAAAATATATATTCAAACCTGATACAAAGGTCACCTTATTTATGTGAAAACCTGTCTTGGTAGGGCACTGTCTTCTTGTCCTGCTGTAGTAATACTTACACAATTTGAACCTTAATTCAAAAGTCAACTATTTTACAAGTCAGTTATTTCTAATCCCAAAAGGTGAGCTCCTTATACAGGTTTGACTGTAATGTGTAGCTTAAGGGTGACCTTGACATACAGGTTTGACTGTAACGTGTAGCTACAATTAAATTTACAAATCCACAGAGTACTAACCTTATTTGTTTCTGAGTATTTGGATGGTGATACGTTGGGAGAATTTGGCAAGTCTTGAAATGAAACAGACTGTAAAGAGAAATTATAGTTTCACATGAACGCCATTTAGATTATATTGAATTGAATTTAATTGAATATATCATTGTTACATGTAATCATTATTATATTCTCTTTATCAGTCAGTATTTCTACAAACTTTTGTGACAAATAGAAAAGAACCCAACAAATATAGGACAACATGAACAATAGCATGAATAGCCAGAAATAATGAGAAATATGATGTACTGGTATATAAACTTTCTATTTTATGACTAATTATAAACTACTCTCAGTGCAAATTCTCTGATCAAAATACTTACAACACAGATGAGCTTGATTGCTTGAATAGATATATCATTTAAATATTTACCTACAATATCTATGTAACTATATTAAGAGCACTTACAAGTTTATCCTCTCCGTTTCTAGGACTATTTAAATCATTTTGACTTGAGGTATATCTTGGACTACTGAGATTGGAATGCATAGGACTGGACCAGTCCAATTCTATCCCAGTTCTGGTGTTTATTTTATCACGAAGGGGACTATTTGATGTAGAACTGGCCCTATTAGGCGTAGAAGTTGAAAATTTATCCCGTAATGAACTGTTCCTTTCAGGATTAGTCAAGTTCACAGATGAATTTGGTCTCTCAGGTGATGAGCTTGACCTTGACCTTCCTAGGCTTTCTGGACTGGAAGCTTCATTAGAGGGGTTAAATCTGTCTTGGAATAGTCCAGTTCTTGCCCTCTCTAATAATGAACTAGTTCGTGATGGATTGGAACTGCTGTGGTCAAGCCTAGGGGAATTCCTTCCCTCATTTCCAGATAAATCATTGTAGGAAGTAGACTGTAAATAAACCACATAACTTTTATTAAGATGTAAGAACTTAGTTTTAAAAATAGATAATCTATATAAAACAACCTGAAGAGGCTATTTTTCTAATGTAAAACTACAAAAAGAAATAAAACATTGATTTGTGACAGCAAATTCCATCGCATTTATTCAAAACTTTCCATTGAAAAAAAACCAACATATGTTTATGTGCATGTCCCAAGTCTTAAACCATATATTGTTGTCTTTGTTAAAATCTTAACATTTATGTCCATTTAACTATGGAAATCTGTATTGTTAGATGACCTTTGAAATAAGTCTCTGTGAAAGTCAGTGGACAAGTGATGACAATAGCTCACATGGCAGAAAACAGAGCCCAAGTGTTCAAATTCAACTTGTCAACTTAATTACCTTGGGTAGCTCCCCAGTAATACTAAGCATGCCTCTCATAGGAGACTTAGTCAGTCTTGGTGAGAATGACTGTGCCCTTCTCTCCATTTCTATTTCTCTCTGTATTCTTTCTGATTCCCTCTGTATCTCTTGTCTTTCGTCATCTAAGCTGTCCCGTCTACTGCTGTTTCTTGTGGAAGTGGATCTGAAACAGACAATACATGGATTGAGTTATTGTCTGACACAATGTTAATATTGATTGACCTTATATGGTCATTTGTGTCATATGGTTGCAGTCTCATTGATGTTTTTGCCACACCTTGCTTTATTCATTGTTAAATCCAGAAAGTCTATTAAATCCAGAAACAGAGCAAGAAAAACAATATGTTGAATCAATTATCAGATTTTTTACCTATATATATATGTCTTGTTAACAATTAGCTTCCTGATACAAGGTGTGGAGAATTCAGCTTTTAATCAATTAACACAAAATATGCTCCATAGCGTGACTGACATATGACAATAATAACATGAAGAAAACATGACAATATATTTTAACAATACATATATTCATCTGGTTCTCTTTGTTGGTGAATAATATGCAGAAATCATCAAACTTGCTTCATTAAACTAAGACCTCCAGAGCAATTGTTGTGAGATTGACTTCTATGTGAAAAGGACATGATTTCTTTAAAGCTTCTTTGTTTCTGTTATGTACATAATTTATTCAACAAGCTGTCTATAGATAAAAAAAATGGTGAACAGAATGAAATCCCAAATTTTCAAACCTATACAGTAACAAGATTTTTCCATAATAACACCATTAAATTTGTTCTTTAAAACTGTCCTACACATTCTAAAGTAATAACTATACAGTGGATAGAACTAGAGGGAATGGGAAGATGTAAAGAACTGTTAACCTTAGATGTCTGGCTATCTTATTATGATATGGCCATCAGCTATGGGTAAGAGAGAGGCAAAATATACCAAAGGGACATCTAAACTCATATGTGGAAACAAACTGACAACGCCATGACAAAAAATGAAAAACAATCAATAGACAAACAACAGTACACAAAACACAACATAGAAAACTAAATACTGAGCTACACGAACCCCACCAAAAACTGGGGGTGATTTCAGGTGGAAAGGAAGGGTAAGCAGATTCTGCTCCTCATGTGGCACCAGTTGTGTTGCTCATGTAAGTACAAACCTGGTGATAAGTCTAATTTGGTAGGTCACATTCCAGGAAAAGAGAACGGGATTGTGGTTACAACAATTGGAACATATCCGTCGTAAGGTTGTACAGTGACATATTCACGTAGATAATCTTATATTGCCTCATTACCATCTTCTACCTTTATATATGTAGTACTCTAAAGTACGATGGGGCGCTAAAACGCGATGGTCATGCTAAAGTGCGATGGCCTACGCTAAAGTGCGATGGTTTGATACGCCAAAGTGCGATGGTCTGTGTTATTCATTTGAACATGCTAAAGTGCGTTTTCCGCAAAAGTATCGACGTTAGCAACGTTTAACAGCATTATGACGAGAATGTTTGTCCATATTAAGGGTTTTATTACACAAGAAAAGAAAGAAGAGAGAAACAAATGATCACAATCTGGAACATTTTGGTCGTTGCTGGAAGAGGTTATCTTAATTTATAAAAGAAATTTAATCAAAACAGCTGGGGTGCCAAAACAAAAAGTTTTCTTTTTACTTTCTAGTTGAATAATTCTATTAAAAATTACACACAAAATGGTTTGTTATTTTGTTAGATAATGAATATACCTCAACTAGACTGCAACCTAACGAACAGATGTGTAGTATCATCATATGATTGCCAATAAGACAACTCTCTATCCAAGACCTAATGTCATTAATGTATGCAACTTTAGGTTATAGTATGACCTTTAACGCGAGCATTGGCCTACACCGCATAATATTCTATAAAGACCAAAGGGCCTCAAAACAACAGTGTAAAACAATTCAAGCGAGAAAAATAACAACCTGATTTTAATACAAAACAATAAACGAACAGCAAATATGAAATATACCAACAAAACGACTAGCACTAAATTCGGATATACTAACTACTGCAATGTAACCATTACACTTTTGGACAACTATCGTACTTTAAATAAAAATAAGAAGGAAGATGTAGTATGAACTATCCATCCAACCCCTAATGTCGTTCATGCATGCAACTAATTATCATACGGCCTTCAGCGTAAAACCTTGTCCCATGCCGCATAACAAGCTATATATAGTTATACAATGACCAGTGTAAAACAATTCAAAAGAGAAAGACTACGGCTTGATGTATAAATAAAACAATAAATGAAAAGTAATAGGAACTCAGCAACAAACGGAAACCATTGCCTGAACTACATTCCGTTACATCATCAGACTTTAGCGTGTCATACCATCGCACTTTAGCGTGTAATCAGATCGCACTTAAAAACAAACAATCATCGCACTTTAGCGTCTGACACTATCGCATTTAGCATAGACCATCGGACTTTAGCGTGACTATTGCACTTTAGAGTCCTACATATATAAGTCAACATCTAGTACCATTTAAATTGATTTTTTAGTCTTTATATTTGATGAAAAGTTTTCAATGATGGACTAAAATGTTGTTTTTAAAATGTTAAGACATATTTAGTATAAAATATCTCTGCAATTAATAAGCATTCATAAAAATCATACATGTGACAAAACTATAAAAATTACATTAGATAATAAAGATTTAAAATTATGATCAATTAACATTGTAGTCTTAACAAGTATCTATATAGAAGAAAAGTTGACAATATTGAGACGATATATGACAAACCTGATCGATGATAAAGAGGACATACTAAAACTCCTGTGGTAGGAGCTTAGAGATCTTAGTCCACTCATCATAAAATCTTAATGATTTCTAATTCATAACATCCTTATAAACATCTCATTCAAAATATTCTCAATTGTGTATCACGAACAGCTCATAATTTATCCCACATAATTTAAGTCACATAATACAAAGACCACTAATGAAACTTCATGAATAATTCCCTAACTTAACAAAACTACTTTTAAATATGACTGAATTTAAAACAGAAACACTAGGTAATATCACAATATCTTAAGCAGGAATTTTTAAACACAAGAGAGCACTATAAGTTCATCAAACATGGTCTGACATGAGTTTCGTTGACATTCCTTTTAACTATTTTCATTAACCAACAAAGCATCATTCATAAGGGTCTGAAAGATCTGCTTATAATTGAACAACAAATATATCTATAGATCTAGACGTATTTTCATAATTTAAAGTGAAAGTAACTAGTACTTATGTAATGCATTAAATTAAATAATAAAAAAACCAACTTAAAATTTAAAAAGAAAATGTAAATCTTACACTTTTTAAATGGAAATCGTATGTGATTTGAATATTTTACAATTATCCATGTACATCCTCAATGAAAACAAGTCAACACTGCATTTGTTAGTATAAAGGATTTATTTTGTTCCTATCGTTAAAGTCCCGTATAATATACCGTTATGAAGTCAGAACCAGCACACCCAATATACCTTCTACAATGTAACCATTGAAATAATTCATCCAGCCATCGACAAATCTATCATAAACATCATGCTACGGTTACCGGGAATGAATATATTTATTACGAAGAATTATAAAGTCAGGCGTGTTGATTGTCACTAGGAATGTTTACTATACAATATTACTTGTATAATTAAATAGATATAAATGTTACAGATTGAAATGCTATATCATTGTATTGGTTGATGTCTTTTAAATAATAATCAAATTATTAGAACTGAATGCTATAGATCATAATACTAACAAATTTCATTAGTATATTGGTAAAAAAAAATAATTTGTTATATATCTCCAGAGTGCTGTCAGATACAAATATGACTAAAACAAGATTCCATGAAATTAACCAGCATAAAAACCCATGTTTGTCGACCCTAATCTGTTTTCCAATAAACCAGTAAAAAAATTAATTTTCAATTTCTACTGGAATGGTGCTACCTTGAATTCAATATTTCATAAGGTTTTGTTAGAGTCCATGAAAGAATAAGAGTTTACATAACCTGTGATCTTAATCCTACGATTACATAAAAGATCATTGGATCAATATGTCCTATTTACACTCACTGCCCAATGGATTTGAGAGTTTAACTAATTCTTCAGAAGAATACATCATTACTAATAGATAAAGTGCTTTGAGCTTGAGTTGATTCAGTATTATTTAGTACTGTCTAGCATTTGTTTTGTTGTTCTGCAAAGCCAATAAAATTGAACTCAGTGCTTTTTTCTAGTTTGGATTTATTGTACAAAAATAAGATGTAGTATGATTGCTTTGCATGATGGGTTTAGCTCATTGTTAAAGGCCGTACGGTGACCTATAGTTGCTATATTCTACATCACTTGGTCTCAAGTGGAGATCAAGTTGTCTCATTGGCAATTGTACCACATTTCCTTTTTTTTTAATTTTTGTGCTTTTTTCCAAGTATTTAAATATAATAGATTTATTAAGGCCATGGCATGTCTGTTGAACCAAGTCTTTTCACTAGTGAACCAGTAAAAAGAAACAAAATAAATTCTCAATTACTGGAATAGTGCTTCCTAAAATTTAATGTTTTGTCAGGGTTTTTTTTAGAAATCTTTTGTTCCGGCACTGATAGAGATTAAAAAAAAGGTTGCATTGAGTAATTCAAAATAGTTCCTTGGCAGGAGTCTGAACATTAGTGCTGACTAAATCTTATCAAATAATTTTTGAAGGGCTGTCAGTGATCTATAGTTGCTAACATCATTTGGTTTCTGGTGGAGAGTTGTCTCATTGGCAATCATACCACATCTTCTTATTCTTATTCTGGGTGCCAAAAGGTTTGGAGGCCTTTTGGTGGGTATGATATCCCATAAATTCTAAAGCCAAGACCAGACAAAGTTTATAGGCTGGCTGATGTTTGGGCTTTATTTGTGGTGCCTAAGTTTAGCCTAAATAGCTGTATACACTTGACTGCCAGACAACTTGTTGCAATTGTAAAAAAAAAGTGTTAAAAAGTAATAATTTTTGTATAAATATAACTTTATTGTAGAACCAGCTACATACATAACATAAATACAATAACAAAAGTACAAAAGGAAAATACAAAATTACAATAACAATTTAAGGCAATCCAAAAAAATGTGATATGATCCAGCATATACACATTTCTTAATATATTCTCTGTAATGAACACAATGAATACTATTATGCATTATAAAAACTTTATAGACCCTCTTTCTACTGATGCAGATAAAAATGTATAGACCTTCTTTCTACTGATGCAGATAAAAGCAAGGAATATCAAAAACATGACAAATAAACTGTAACCACAACACAGGTCAATATTTATCAAAAGCAGGATGAGGGGGTGGGGAGTGGATTATCCCTCAGACTAAAAGCTATCCCAGAGAAACTGTGTATATCTAGAACTTAAATCCATTGCAATGATTTTATTATTAATGTGGCAAAATTTTAATCTCTATTTTCAACTTAACAACATTACTGTTTTCTATATCTATTTAAAAAATACATATATTGCAATTGTTATTCTCAAAATTTTGATTCATTATTCAGCTATAATTGTTATTAGGAAATACAGTTGGTGTCTACACACTAACAGATATAAATATATCAATGACGATGATGATCACATTATAAAAGGGTCACAAAAATTAGCTGTCTTATGTTGTTGTACATGTAGGTATATACTTACAAATACATACAATCTAAAAAAATAACCTTTACTGAGCAGGCAAACATATCCATGTCCCCCCACCTCCCCTTGTAATAATATCTTACACACATCTATGTTTAGTAACTATGCCCTTGACCTTGAAGGTACTGACCTCAAAATCAATGGAGGTAATCCTCTCATTATATGTGACCATTAATCCATGTAAAGTTTCAATCCAATATAAAATATATAAATCTAAGAAACTAGAATCAAAAATGGCTGATGGAGGGACTGACTGACAGACAGAAATACAGAACAAAAAGTATATAGCCTCCCCAAGCTACTTCCTAGCCACACACTACTTTGTAGCATGGGTGATAGGGTTGCAGATATTCAAGGCACTTTTCAAATTCCTTGCTCTAACTGATTGCTCAATTCAGACACTATTCAATAATCTTGAAAACAAAAATTTTAAATTATAACTGTATTAAAAGACATTCTTTAACTAAGGGGATAAAAGAAATAATTTATTTTTCTGCAGTTTCAATTTTTTGCTTGTTAAAATAAATGTGATAAATACAAAAAGAAAAAAAGATAAAGGAATGTAACCTGTTGTAAGAGCACATGATGAGATAACGAAGCAATAATTTTCATAATCAATACAATAGAAAAGTTTCAATTATCCCTGATCAGGTTACAACTGAGCCAACGTGTACTTTTATGAGGATAAAGATAGGGTACAATCACAACCTTTTTTTCTTGTCTTTATAAAGGCACAAATACCAAAATTGCATGTTATTCTATATATATAGCTAAAGATAAATGTATCCTAAATTTACAATAATAAAAATAAATATGATAAAAACGATAAACAGAGGAAAAATACATAATATAAATACATGGAGATCAGTTTTGAATGTTAAAACACTTACTAGGGATCATTATAATAATCAGAAACAATATCAGGAGGTCTAAAATACACAACATAAATACTTTTTAAAATAGCTGAATGATATAATTGCACAAAAATTGAATGAACTTAATGATTATTTAATCTTTTGTGACGTTTCTTACATATACCTGAATCTAAAAAAGTACAGATGTTGAATATCTTTTCTGACGAAAAAAGCTAAATTTATAATTATCATGACAGTCCAGCTGTCTTGCATCTTCAAATGGTGCAATAAAAGATATTGGTAATGCTCAGTCGCAGTTATTTCAGGTAACAAAAACATCTTTCACAATTAAGATGGGATCACTTGCAAAGTTATGATAGCTGGTTTTCTAAGAATTCCCTAACCATAATTATAACCAAAATGATTTTCAATGTGCACTTTTTTAGATACCAAAGGACCAGGTTCACTGTCGTCAAAATACAGAATTTCAAACTTTATCATAAAATATTTTTTTTAAAGCCATACATTGGTTCTAAAAGTCTTAATGCTTGGTAAAACAACTTGCTCATAAGAGTACATTATAGGCTCAAAGTGAGCACATTTTGAAGATGTTGTCACATTATAGGCTCAAAGTGAGTACATATTGAAGATGTTGTCACATTAAAGGCTCAAAGTGAGCACATTTTGGAGATGTTGTCACATTATAGGCTCAAAGTGAGCACATTTTGAAGATGTTGTCACATTATAGGCTCAAAGTGAGCACATTTTGAAGATGTTGTCACATTATAGGCTTAAAGTGAGCACATTATAGGCTCAAAGTGAGCACATTTTGAAGATGTTGTCACATTATAGGCTCAAAGTGAGCACATTTTGAAGATGTTGTCATATTATAGGCTCAAAGTGAGCACATTTTGAAGATGTTATCACATTATAGGCTCAAAGTGAGCACATTTTGAAGATGTTAGCAAAAAATTCAAAATAGGATACTGTAAATTCAGAAATTATTGCGAGGTTTTTATTAATGCGAATAATGCGACTGAGTGAGTATCGCAATAATAAGAACTCGCATTCTTATGTCTGATACATATATATGTATGCAGATTTTCCTGACATCGCAATAATTAATCTCGCATTTTTGTCCATTTTTCAAAAATCGCAATAATAAGTGCACGCAATAATTTCTGAATTTACAGTAGTTTTCAATTTTCTGCTGAAAACTTTTATTTCTAATTTATTTATTCTAATGTGACTAAATGATAAAAATTTGTCCAAAACTGACATTACAACATAAAAAATGCTTAATTTAGGGGTCATAACTGCTGAAAATAATAATAATAAAAATTCCTTACTCTAACTGATTGCTCAATTCAGACACTATTCAATAATCTTGAAAACAAAAATTTTAAATTATAACTGTATTAAAAGACATTCTTTAACTAAGGGGATAAAAGAAATAATTTATTTTCTGCAGTTTCAATTTTTGCTTGTTAAAATAAATGTGATAAATACAAAAAGAAAAAAAGATAAAGGAATGTAACCTGTTGTAAGAGCACATGATGAGATAACGAAGCAATAATTTTCATAATCAATACAATAGAAAAGTTTCAATTATCCTGATCAGGTTACAACTGAGCCAACGTGTACTTTTATGAGGATAAAGATAGGGTACAATCACAACCTTTTTTCTTGTCTTTATAAAGGCACAAATACCAAAATTGCATGTTATTCTATATATGTAGCTAAAGATAAATGTATCCTAAATTTACAATAATAAAATAAATATGATAAAACGATAAACAGAGGAAAATACATAATATAAATACATGGAAATCAGTTTTGAATGTTAAAACACTTACTAGGGATCATTATAATAATCAGAAACAATATCAGGAGGTCTAAAATACACAACATAAATACTTTTAAAATAGCTGAATGATATAATTGCACAAAATTGAATGAACTTAATGATTATTTAATCTTTGTGACGTTTCTTACATATACCTGAATCTAAAAAAGTACAGATGTTGAATATCTTTTCTGACGAAAAAAGCTAAATTTATAATTATCATGACAGTCCAGCTGTCTTGCATCTTCAAATGGTGCAATAAAAGATATTGGTAATGCTCAGTCGCAGTTATTTCAGGTAACAAAAACATCTTTCACAATTAAGATGGGATCACTTGCAAAGTTATGATAGCTGGTTTTCTAAGAATTCCCTAACCATAATTATAACCAAAATGATTTTCAATGTGCACTTTTTAGATACCAAAGGACCAGATTCACTGTTGTCAAAATACAGAATTTCAACTTTATCATAAAATATTTTTTTTAAAAGTCATACATTGGTTCTAAAAGTCTTAATGCTTGGTAAAACAACTTGCTCATAAGAGTACATTATAGGCTCAAAGTGAGCACATTTTGAAGATGTTGTGACATTAAAGGCTCAAAGTGAGTACATATTGAAGATGTTGTCACATTATAGGCTCAAAGTGAGCACATTTTGAAGATGTTGTCACATTATAGGCTCAAAGTGAGCACATTTTGAAGATGTCACATTATAGGCTCAAAGTGAGCACATTTTGGAGATGTTGTCACATTATAGGCTCAAAGTGAGCACATTTTGAAGATGTTGTCACATTATAGGCTCAAAGTGAGCACATTTTGAAGATGTTGTCACATTATAGGCTCAAAGTGAGCACATTTTGGAGATGTTGTCACATTATAGGCTCAAAGTGAGCACATTTTGAAGATGTTGTCACATTATAGGCTCAAAGTGAGCACATTTTGAAGATGTTATCACATTATAGGCTCAAAGTGAGCACATTTTGAAGATGTTAGCAAAAGACTTAAAATAGTATAGTTTTCAATTTTCTGCTGAAAACTTTTATTTTTTATTTATTTATTCTAATGTGACTAAATGATAAAAATTGGTCCAAAACTGACATTACAACATAAAAAATGCTTAATTTAGGGGTCATTACTGCTGAAAATAATAATGAAACCAATGTATTTGCAATTTTGTATAATATATATTCTGTATTTCAATCATGTCTTAAAACTCTTATAAACAAAAACTGTGAACTAGACACTGTGTACCAATCACACTATCACATTTCTATGTTCAGTGAACCATGTAATCTTGTTCAAAACCTTTAGTTATTTGGGGTGTTTAACGTCTTGCACAACAACTTGATGCTCTAAGTTGGACGGATTTCCAAAACCCTAATTTGGCGCATGTTAAAAAAATTTCATTCCCCAACAGACCTTTGTACTAAGATTTTGGATGATGTGACCAAATCTTGATGCAAAACTCTAAACAAATAAAGGATGGACAAACATACAGACAAACAAATGCACAGACTGGAAAAAAATAATGCCCTGTACTTTTGTAGTTGGGGCAAATCAAAGATAAGGAAAGGATTCAGTCTTTTTTGCCATACAAAGCTCTATATTTTCTAGTCTTTCTCTCAAGTCTATCAATTGTTGCTTGAAGAGAGAGCTGAATGTCGGAGGTATTAGAGCTATCTGAATCTGACCTATCAAATCGACTAGAACAACCACAACGAGTGATATATCGGCTGGTTGATGTGGAAATCTCCCGAGTTAGAACACTTGGTCTGGATGAAGCTAAATCTACATCTGTTTGAATCCCCATTTCTTGCAGGGATTGTTTATTTTCAGAATCTGTCTGAACTTCAACGTCTTTGTGAAATGTATTGTAGACCCTTTGTAAATTTGGTCCACTAGGGACAAATTTGGTCCACTGAAGGATTGTCTGCGACTACTTGAAGCTTCTGGAGTATTGTTAAAAAAACACTGAATCTTATCTGAGTCAAGAGATGTATTTTCAGGTTGAGCTTCATACTGAGTTTCACAGTCTTTTGCTAAATAAAACAAGTTTCCGTCATCCACATTTACAAGTTTTTGAAATAGATATTCATAGTCAGTAAATCTGATAATTGGAGAGAGAGTACCATCATCTGCTTGGATGCACATATCTTGACACTCAAGATTTGGAATCTCAATTTCAATTGAATTTTTCTGTAGCACATGGTTCACTTGACTAATATATGTTTTTTCCATAGTTGAAAATTCGACTTTCTCATTACTCTCTACAATAGATTTAGTTGGTAGACTATCCCCTCTTCTCAGATATTCCTTAGGATGATTTATCTTTTCCTCAAGAGTGGCAGAAAAATCATGTAACAACGAATCTTTGTGATTTAAATCGTCCATGTCAATGCTATCTGTGACGTTTTCCAAACTATCGTTTTGATTATCTAATCCAACTTCAATAACTGTAACTGGGGAAGAAGGCATCGGTGAAATTGATAAACTAGATGATGACCTCCGTCGTAATAGCTTATCATCACTCTCCCAACCAAGAAAATTTGGAGTCAAATGAGACAAAAGTCTAGGTGCTGTATGTTTTGAATCTGTATCATTTAAAACAACACTGATCATAGCTGGCTCTACGTGTAACTCATTACGATGGTTTCCTAGAATTTCATCGATTTCAATACTTTCATTTGACATTGTATTATTTTCTACACATATGCTAGGAACATTTGGATTAATGTCATCTCCCTCTATTTTGAATCCTTTTTCTTTCTCTGGACTTTGATTTTCATTTTCTGTATCAATCATATAGGCATTAATGTCACAGTCTGTAAAATTTGAATCCCCAATTGACCCTCGGGTACTTGATGACACTGACCCTTGGGCACTTGATGAAACACTGTGATCTGAAGTAGAATTTTCTGAAGGACTTTTAGTCGATCCATTTGATTGGCTATCCATGTGTAATTTTGCCTTAATCAACTTATTTTTAATAGCTGAAATTTCATCTTCTTCATTAAGAGGCTCTAAATAAATAGGAAGTGACTTCTGTCTCGCCCTTGCAAACTGTTTACGTTTGAAGTCCATTGCTTTTTCTTTGTTTTCCGCCTCTCTCCTCCTGAAATCATTTCCAGATTTATCTTTATTTACAGAAGAAATCACACTGTCTGATTGAAGTAAATCTCTAAGCTTTTGAATACTAGATTGTCTTTCTGCAATAACTTTCTCTTCAATAAGCAATGCTTGTTTTGGATTCGTATGAGTTGTGGTTATTTTAGAATTTGACCCTGTTCTAGACAGGGATGAAATACTGCTTCTAGATGTCAAATCCATTTCCGGAGATGAATCAGAGCTTGTTATCTCTGATGTTTGTCTTGTGAAATTATTTCGTTGATGGAGATGAACTGGATGATAGTACAGTTCTTGTTGAGCTTTTAGATACATTTCTTGCTGTTTCTGAATGATTTTTTGTTTCCAGTCTTGTGCAAATCTTGCTGGAAGAAAATTCTCTACATCATCTCCAAATCCAAGATTCATAAGCACTTGATCAGGTGGTGGTTGTCCTGATGACATAGGAGGAAAATATGGGGGATTTGACTGGACGGGAAATGGGAAACTTGGCTGTCCAGGATACCCATGAGGCATTGGAGTTGGGAATATCATTGGATCATTGTTAGCATTAAATGATGTCCAATGGGATGATATTTGTTTGCCATGATTTCTGTCTGTGGAATCCATTCTGCCACTTGATGACGTGCTTTCTGGATCAAAGTGACTTGATGTCAGAGAACTAGATAAGAAAGAATCATTACTTGCTGATTGAAGATACTGAGCTCTTTTGGCGGACTTGTCAAATGATTCTCTGGAATCTTTTGAACTACTTGATTTTTCTGATGGAGATCTACTCCCAGTACTTTCTGGTTTTTTATTAAAGGTATATTTTGCAAATGGTATTTCTTCCTCTTCATCATCCGGAAGAATAAGGTCACCTCTAGAATCTGTCCTATTTTGTTTACTACCAACACGTCCAATTTTCTGTTTAGGCAATAAATTCAAACTTTCTGCATCCTCAAATAGTTTTTCTAACAATGGACTATAATATGCATTTTCAGGGCAAACATTTTGTGACCCTTCTGCACTGTTTATCAAACTTGTCAAAGATGATGCTCTTGAATCAGAAAAGTTTCCATCCTGACTGGCTGACCGAGATAATCCTGACAGAGAAAACGTACTGAGACTACTACGACTTGAGTATGGTTGATTGTACCCATCAAAACTTGATTGACGAGAAAATTTGGAATCATATGACGCAGAGTTAACACTATCTACCTCATCAAAGGTGGAACTTCTAGTCAACTGGTCACGACTTCTAATTGAAAATGAATCACTAGAACTGATTGGATAATTCTTGTAGTCAGCACTATCCCTTTTCCTCCTGCAAAAAAAAGAAGAGAAAAATGTAACTAAATCATATTAGTGATTACATTCTAATGTTTATTTATGCGATGTAACTAAATCATATAAGTGATTACATTCTAATGTTTATTTATGTGATGTAACTAAATCATATTAATGATTATAATATAGTGTTTATTTCATTGTCTGATTGTTCTGATTGTTTGATTGTCTAATTGTTCTGCTTGTCTGATTGTTCCAATTGTCTGATTGTCTGATTGTTCTGACTGTTCTGACTGTCTGATTGTACTAAATAGTCTGATTGTTCTGTTTGTCTGATTGTTCTGATTGTCTGATTGTTTTAATTGTTTTGACTGTCTGATTGTCCTGATCGTCTGATTGTCTGGTTATACTGAATAGTCTGATTGTTCTGTTTGTCTGATTGTCTGATTGTACTGAATAGTCTGATTGTTCTGATTGTTCTGATTGTCTAATTGTCTGATTGTTCTGATTGTCTAATTGTCTGATTGTTCTGATTGTCCTGATTGTCTGATTGTTTGGTTGTACTGAATAGTCTGATTGTTCTGTTTGTCTGATTGTCTAATTGTACTGAATAGTCTGATTGTTCTGATTGTTCTGATTGTCTGAGAGGTACAATCAAGGTTAAGTAAAGCATCTAAACAATTATATTTTCAACAGCATACAATTTTTTTTAATCTTCTGTAACAAATTGCAAAGACCTGACAATTTAATAGTATAAGACAAGTTTTTTCTAAAATATGACTATATATTTTATGAAGAGATTTGTTTCTATAGATATATATAATCTAGGACATTTGATGTTCTTTCCTTTTGTTTTCCAAAACATTTTCAGATTTCATTTCAGTCTAAAATAGAACTAGATTTCAATATTCTTGCAACATCATACCCTTCTTTAAACATGCATTAAAATAACGAGAATAAATTACAATGAGTGTATTGATTTTACCATGATCAATATCTAATATCAAAACCTAACATTAAATCTAATATGTTGAAGTATACAGTATAGAGATCAGAATTCTACAATTCTAACTACAAACTTATTATAATTACTCTACCTGCAAGCTATTATTCCTGATAAATACTAAACATCATTTAAAGAGTTTATATGTATAATCAATTTTGAAATCAGAATGTTTCATTTCTAGTAGGTAAGAATTGGTTGCAAACATCATTCTTGACATTGTTTCTATTTCAAGTTCATGCAGTTTCAGTTTCAAGGTCATACAGTTTCTATTTCAATGTCATAGTTACTATTTCAAGGTCATACAGTTTCTAGTTCAATGTCATACAGTTACTATTTCAAGGTCATACAGTTTCTAGTTCAATGTCATACAGTTAAGTTTCAAGGTCATACCGTTTTTATTCAAACACAACATTAACTATAAGTGTAGTTACGTCTTAAGTAGGTCAACTGTATTGGAAGTTATATGCTATCTCCTGATCATCAAGATGATTGTGCCAAAATATAATAAATTTTAAAGATGATTTGAAAATGAAATTGAATGTTCAAAAACTTTTAACCCAGGACTGCAACTAAATATTAGCTGCAAAAAAGTCCATTTCTTAGTTAAATATGAAAAAATAAAAAAATATTTACTTTATATTTAAATTTTGCCATGGATGCTGTCTCTAGATCATGAAGAAACTTTTTGTCCAAGTTTTGTAAAATTTCATAAAGGATTGACAAAGCTAGTGATGTTTACAAAAAAATTAAATTAAAGACTGAACTGAAATGCAGACCAAGATATGTAACTGATGTACCCAATAGTCTCACAGGAGATTTTTCATAAAATTAAGAAGGTTCCTATCAGAAAAATAGGAATTTATCCCGAAGTGTTTCAGTTTGAGTCTACAATAACATATGCACAATGCTTCAAGTATGCTTTACCAGGTAGCAAAATATTGAACGTGAAAAACCGCAAAATGTTTAGTAAGAATCTGCTTTCATTGTAGCTAATTGAATACCGATTACCTCCTTAAATCACTTTTACATCAAATTTCCATTACTAAGAAAAATTAATGACTTTTAATGTTGACATTAGATGGAGTCCTTAGTTTAAAAACCAATCTCTGGTTTATATTAACACATTATTGATGATATATTGGAATTTACCAGGAAAATGATTTATATAAGTATTTCAAGCCTTTATATAACAGGATTAAAGGGAAAGTCAATGAGACAACAACCCAAGAATAAATTTATACCGAAAAAGAAAACTTGCACATAAATCTTTTACTGTGCATATTTCTAAAGCTTTGTCCTTGCACAAATAGGTAAATGGTTTGCCAAGTAGCTTTTGGAATCATATCTTCAAACTGACATCCTTGCAAAATGTTTTAGTCTTTTGCTAGTAAAAGGTTGTTGGTGTGAAAAAGATCTAGAGTAATACAAAATATTCTTATAAAAATAACTAAAATTTCACGGTAAAATTTCATGAAGTCTGAAGACTGTCCTGTGTATTTGAAAATTGATTTTAACAACCATGTATTCACTATCCATTTTAAATTTACTGTGGATTCATCTATTTTCGTGGGTATCAATTTTCGTGGATTGAGGAAAACTTGCATTTTCGTGGGTATTTGATTTAGTGGTTTTGCCAATCTCTGCATACAAAGCCTATAGAAAATGTGTAATTCATTGAACATTTGAAATCGTAGTTCACCTGTATCCACGAAATCCACGAAAATTGGTAGCCAACGAATAATACTGAATCCACAGTAGACCCTGCATCTACCTTAATAGTTGCGTTTTTTAAAATTTTTAAATCCAATCAGTGGAAAAAAGTCTGGGCTTAGAAACTTCTTTTTTATTGAATATTTGGTAAAAAATTGTACACATCCATAAGTTTCCAGAAATAATTATTTAATTATTGGAGCATTATAATAATTTTATCTAGTCCTATAAAGATTAGACTAATCTACTTTAATCTATAAAAAAAAAAATTTCAAAGTTTGTTTTAAAGTTAAACTGCTACCTGCTAGTATGACATAATATTTAATTTTAATATTCAATTTTACTCACATAGTTCATATCCTTATGCACATGACTGTGATGACTGTGGCAGTTTCAGCCCCTTTAATCTCTCCTCCAAAAAAAAATATTCATGTTCCTCACAATTTATAAGATTTTTAGCATTAAGTTGTCCTTAAACTTTCGGTATCCAATCAGTTTTAAGGAATTACGCCCAAATTTCAAAAATCCTGGATTCGCCCAAAACTCTACAAACATAAGACTTGCACATATTTTATGCTTACAGTAGTACCATATGAGAATACAGACCAAATGCTAATATGGTCTGTCTCCTAGTTATTAACTTTTTTTAAAATTGCATGTTTGTGTTTGCAATCGTTGACCAAGGAATAAAATGCAAGATTAAATGCTCTGTGATTTAGTAAGAAAAGTGTGAATTTGATTATGGTCACTGCTTTTGCAATAATAAAACCTTACTCACAAAAATAGCTATCATAGAAATAAGAAGATGTGGTATGATTGCCAACGAGACAACTCTCCATCTGTATATTTTTGCAGTTATAATACTTCTTCATTCTGTATAAAATTTGTTGGTAATTATATGGAATATCATGCAATGAACATTTATATTTAAGATATTACAAATTAAAATAAACCACAAACCACATATCTATACAAATTTAATGTGACAGCTACCCAAAGACACAAACAAAACATTGAATATTTGAGATATAGATTTTTACATATAAATATTGCTGAAAACACATTGAATACTGAGTTGACATAAAATGAATGTTGACTTACTTGAGATAGTAAGGATGACTTTTATAAAATCCATGAAGATTAGTATACTTTTTACGGCTCATTTCATGACAGATTTAAACCAATGTAATTCTAATACAAATCAATGAGATTAAATTCAGGTATCTCACGGGGAAAAATGACAGAAAACCATGGAAACTATCATGTGCTAATTGACTAATATTACCGAGAATGTTCAATATTGAATAGTTAACTATTTATTTTGAGAAACATCAGGTGTCCTCAGAAAATTGTAGGTAGTTTGACACCTATCTAATTAAGCAAAGAGCAAATATTAAACAATATATCCTATCTTTCCACATACTGGAATTTACAGCTATACAACAAAGAAGAGCTAACAATCTCTGATATGGAAGTAATCTCTTATGGACCTACTCCTTTATAGCTATACAACAAAGAAGAGCTAACAATCTTTGATATGGAAGTAATCTCTTATGGACCTACTCCTTTATAGCTATACAACAAAGGAAGAGCTAACAATCTTTGATATGGAAGTAATCTCTTATGGACCTACTCCTTTATAGCTATACAACAAAGAAGAGCTAACAATCTTTGATATGGAAGTAATCTCTTATGGACCTACTCCTTTATAGCTATACAACAAAGAAGAGCTAACAATCTTTGATATGGAAGTAATCTCTTATGGACCTACTCCTTTATAGCTATACAACAAAGAAGAGCTAACAATCTTTGATATGGAAGTAATCTCTTATGGACCTACTCCTTTACAGCTATACAACAAAGAAGAGCTAACAATCTTTGATATGGAAGTAATCTCTTATGGACCTACTCCTTTACAGCTATACAACAAGGAAGAACTAACAATCTTTGATATGGAAGTAATCTCTTATGGACCTACTCCTTTACAGCTATACAACAAGGAAGAACTAACAATCTTTGATATGGAAGTAATCTCTTATGGACCTACTCCTTTACAGCTATACAACAAGGAAGAACTAACAATCTTTGATATGGAAGTAATCTCTTATGGACCTACTCCTTTACAGCTATACAACAAAGAAGAACTAACAATCTTTGATATGGAAGTAATCTCTTATGGACCTACTCCTTTACAGCTATACAACAAAGAAGAGCTAACAATCTTTGATATGGAAGTAATCTCTTATGGACCTACTCCTTTATAGCTATACAACAAAGAAGAGCTAACAATCTTTGATATGGAAGTAATCTCTTATGGACCTACTCCTTTATAGCTATACAACAAGGAAGAGCTAACAATCTTTGATATGGAAGTAATCTCTTATGGACCTACTCCTTTACAGCTATACAACAAAGAAGAGCTAACAATCTTTGATATGGAAGTAATCTCTTATGGACCTACTCCTTTATAGCTATACAACAAAGAAGAGCTAACAATCTTTGATATGGAAGTAATCTCTTATGGACCTACTCCTTTATAGCTATACAACAAAGAAGAGCTAACAATCTTTGATATGGAAGTAATCTCTTATGGACCTACTCCTTTATAGCTATACAACAAAGAAGAGCTAACAATCTTTGATATGGAAGTAATCTCTTATGGACCTACTCCTTTATAGCTATACAACAAAGAAGAGCTAACAATCTTTGATATGAAGTAATCTCTTATGGACCTAGCTATACAACAAAGAAGAGCTAACAATCTTTGATATGGAAGTAATCTCTTATGGACCTACTCCTTTATAGCTATACAACAAAGAAGAACTAACAATCTTTGATATGGAAGTAATCTCTTATGGACCTACTCCTTTATAGCTATACAACAAAGAAGAGCTAACAATCTTTGATATGGAAGTAATCTCTTATGGACCTACTCCTTTATAGCTATACAACAAAGAAGAACTAACAATCTTTGATATGGAAGTAATCTCTTATGGACCTACTCCTTTATAGCTATACAACAAAGAAGAGCTAACAATCTTTGATATGGAAGTAATCTCTTATGGACCTACTCCTTTATAGCTATACAACAAGGAAGAACTAACAATCTTTGATATGGAAGTAATCTCTTATGGACCTACTCCTTTATAGCTATACAACAAAGAAGAGCTAACAATCTTTGATATGGAAGTAATCTCTTATGGACCTACTCCTTTATAGCTATACAACAAAGAAGAGCTAACAATCTTTGATATGGAAGTAATCTCTTATGGACCTACTCCTTTATAGCTATACAACAAAGAAGAGCTAACAATCTTTGATATGGAAGTAATCTCTTATGGACCTACTCCTTTATAGCTATACAACAAAGAAGAGCTAACAATCTTTGATATGAAGTAATCTCTTATGGACCTACTCCTTTATAGCTATACAACAAAGAAGAGCTAACAATCTTTGATATGGAAGTAATCTCTTATGGACCTACTCCTTTATAGCTATACAACAAAGAAGAGCTAACAATCTTTGATATGGAAGTAATCTCTTATGGACCTACTCCTTTACAGCTATACAACAAAGAAGAGCTAACAATCTTTGATATGAAGTAATCTCTTATGGACCTACTCCTTTATAGCTATACAACAAAGAAGAGCTAACAATCTTTGATATGGAAGTAATCTCTTATGGACCTACTCCTTTACAGCTATACAACAAAGAAGAGCTAACAATCTTTGATATGGAAGTAATCTCTTATGGACCTACTCCTTTACAGCTATACAACAAAGAAGAGCTAACAATCTTTGATATGGAAGTAATCTCTTATGGACCTACTCCTTTACAGCTATACAACAAAGAAGAGCTAACAATCTTTGATATGGAAGTAATCTCTTATGGACCTACTCCTTTATAGCTATACAACAAAGAAGAACTAACAATCTTTGATATGGAAGTAATCTCTTATGGACACTCCTTTAAGATACAACAAAGAAGAGCTAACAATCTTTGATATGGAAGTAATCTCTTATGGACCTACTCCTTTACAGCTATACAACAAAGAAGAACTAACAATCTTTGATATGGAAGTAATCTCTTATGGACCTACTCCTTTACAGCTATACAACAAAGAAGAGCTAACAATCTTTGATATGGAAGTAATCTCTTATGGACCTACTCCTTTACAGCTATACAACAAAGAAGAACTAACAATCTTTGATATGGAAGTAATCTCTTATGGACCTACTCCTTTATGGAGCTATACAACAAAGAAGAGCTAACAATCTTTGATATGGAAGTAATCTCTTATGGACCTACTCCTTTACAGCTATACAACAAAGAAGAGCTAACAATCTTTGATATGGAAGTAATCTCTTATGGACCTACTCCTTTACAGCTATACAACAAAGAAGAACTAACAATCTTTGATATGGAAGTAATCTCTTATGGACCTACTCCTTTACAGCTATACAACAAAGAAGAACTAACAATCTTTGATATGGAAGTAATCTCTTATGGACCTACTCCTTTACAGCTATACAACAAAGAAGAACTAACAATCTTTGATATGGAAGTAATCTCTTATGGACCTACTCCTTTACAGCTATACAACAAAGAAGAACTAACAATCTTTGATATGAAGTAATCTCTTATGGACCTACTCCTTTACAGCTATACAACAAAGAAGAACTAACAATCTTTGATATGAAGTAATCTCTTATGGACCTACTCCTTTACAGCTATACAACAAAGAAGAACTAACAATCTTTGATATGGAAGTAATCTCTTATGGACCTACTCCTTTACAGCTATACAACAAAGAAGAACTAACAATCTTTGATATGAAGTAATCTCTTATGGACCTACTCCTTTATAGCTATACAACAAAGAAGAACTAACAATCTTTGATATGGAAGTAATCTCTTATGGACCTACTCCTTTACAGCTATACAACAAAGAAGAGCTAACAATCTTTGATATGGAAGTAATCTCTTATGGACCTACTCCTTTATAGCTATACAACAAAGAAGAGCTAACAATCTTTGATATGGAAGTAATCTCTTATGGACCTACTCCTTTATAGCTATACAACAAAGAAGAACTAACAATCTTTGATATGGAAGTAATCTCTTATGGACCTACTCCTTTATAGCTATACAACAAAGAAGAGCTAACAATCTTTGATATGGAAGTAATCTCTTATGGACCTACTCCTTTATAGCTATACAACAAAGAAGAAGCTAACAATCTTTGATATGGAAGTAATCTCTTATGGACCTACTCCTTTATAGCTATACAACAAAGAAGAGCTAACAATCTTTGATATGGAAGTAATCTCTTATGGACCTACTCCTTTACAGCTATACAACAAAGAAGAGCTAACAATCTTTGATATGGAAGTAATCTCTTATGGACCTACTCCTTTACAGCTATACAACAAAGAAGAGCTAACAATCTTTGATATGGAAGTAATCTCTTATGGACCTACTCCTTTATAGCTATACAACAAAGAAGAACTAACAATCTTTGATATGGAAGTAATCTCTTATGGACCTACTCCTTTATAGCTATACAACAAAGAAGAACTAACAATCTTTGATATGGAAGTAATCTCTTATGGACCTACTCCTTTATAGCTATACAACAAAGAAGAGCTAACAATCTTTGATATGGAAGTAATCTCTTATGGACCTACTCCTTTATAGCTATACAACAAAGAAGAGCTAACAATCTTTGATATGGAAGTAATCTCTTATGGACCTACTCCTTTACAGCTATACAACAAAGAAGAGCTAACAATCTTTGATATGGAAGTAATCTCTTATGGACCTACTCCTTTACAGCTATACAACAAAGAAGAGCTAACAATCTTTGATATGGAAGTAATCTCTTATGGACCTACTCCTTTACAGCTATACAACAAAGAAGAGCTAACAATCTTTGATATGGAAGTAATCTCTTATGGACCTACTCCTTTACAGCTATACAACAAAGAAGAGCTAACAATCTTTGATATGGAAGTAATCTCTTATGGACCTACTCCTTTATAGCTATACAACAAAGAAGAGCTAACAATCTTTGATATGGAAGTAATCTCTTATGGACCTACTCCTTTACAGCTATACAACAAAGAAGAACTAACAATCTTTGATATGGAAGTAATCTCTTATGGACCTACTCCTTTATAGCTATACAACAAAGAAGAGCTAACAATCTTTGATATGGAAGTAATCTCTTATGGACCTACTCCTTTACAGCTATACAACAAAGAAGAGCTAACAATCTTTGATATGGAAGTAATCTCTTATGGACCTACTCCTTTACAGCTATACAACAAAGAAGAACTAACAATCTTTGATATGGAAGTAATCTCTTATGGACCTACTCCTTTACAGCTATACAACAAAGAAGAGCTAACAATCTTTGATATGGAAGTAATCTCTTATGGACCTACTCCTTTACAGCTATACAACAAAGAAGAGCTAACAATCTTTGATATGGAAGTAATCTCTTATGGACCTACTCCTTTACAGCTATACAACAAAGAAGAACTAACAATCTTTGATATGGAAGTAATCTCTTATGGACCTACTCCTTTACAGCTATACAACAAAGAAGAACTAACAATCTTTGATATGGAAGTAATCTCTTATGGACCTACTCCTTTACAGCTATACAACAAAGAAGAACTAACAATCTTTGATATGGGAGTAATCTCTTATGGACCTACTCCTTTATAGCTATACAACAAAGAAGAGCTAACAATCTTTGATATGGAAGTAATCTCTTATGGACCTACTCCTTTACAGCTATACAACAAAGAAGAACTAACAATCTTTGATATGGAAGTAATCTCTTATGGACCTACTCCTTTATAGCTATACAACAAAGAAGAGCTAACAATCTTTGATATGGAAGTAATCTCTTATGGACCTACTCCTTTACAGCTATACAACAAAGAAGAGCTAACAATCTTTGATATGGAAGTAATCTCTTATGGACCTACTCCTTTATAGCTATACAACAAAGAAGAACTAACAATCTTTGATATGGAAGTAATCTCTTATGGACCTACTCCTTTACAGCTATACAACAAAGAAGAGCTAACAATCTTTGATATGGAAGTAATCTCTTATGGACCTACTCCTTTACAGCTATACAACAAAGAAGAGCTAACAATCTTTGATATGGAAGTAATCTCTTATGGACCTACTCCTTTACAGCTATACAACAAAGAAGAGCTAACAATCTTTGATATGGAAGTAATCTCTTATGGACCTACTCCTTTACAGCTATACAACAAAGAAGAGCTAACAATCTTTGATATGGAAGTAATCTCTTATGGACCTACTCCTTTACAGCTATACAACAAAGAAGAGCTAACAATCTTTGATATGGAAGTAATCTCTTATGGACCTACTCCTTTACTAGCTAACAATCTTTGATATGGAAGTAATCTCTTATGGACCTACTCCTTTACAATACAACAAAGAAGAGCTAACAATCTTTGATATGGAAGTAATCTCTTATGGACCTACTCCTTTACAGCTATACAACAAAGAAGAGCTAACAATCTTTGATATGGAAGTAATCTCTTATGGACCTACTCCTTTACAGCTATACAACAAAGAAGAGCTAACAATCTTTGATATGGAAGTAATCTCTTATGGACCTACTCCTTTACAGCTATACAACAAAGAAGAGCTAACAATCTTTGATATGGAAGTAATCTCTTATGGACCTACTCCTTTACAGCTATACAACAAAGAAGAGCTAACAATCTTTGATATGGAAGTAATCTCTTATGGACCTACTCCTTTATAGCTATACAACAAAGAAGAACTAACAATCTTTGATATGGAAGTAATCTCTTATGGACCTACTCCTTTATAGCTATACAACAAAGAAGAAGCTAACAATCTTTGATATGGAAGTAATCTCTTATGGACCTACTCCTTTACAGCTATACAACAAAGAAGAACTAACAATCTTTGATATGGAAGTAATCTCTTATGGACCTACTCCTTTACAGCTATACAACAAAGAAGAGCTAACAATCTTTGATATGGAAGTAATCTCTTATGGACCTACTCCTTTACAGCTATACAACAAAGAAGAGCTAACAATCTTTGATATGGAAGTAATCTCTTATGGACCTACTCCTTTACAGCTATACAACAAAGAAGAGCTAACAATCTTTGATATGGAAGTAATCTCTTATGGACCTACTCCTTTATAGCTATACAACAAAGAAGAGCTAACAATCTTTGATATGGAAGTAATCTCTTATGGACCTACTCCTTTATAGCTATACAACAAAGAAGAGCTAACAATCTTTGATATGGAAGTAATCTCTTATGGACCTACTCCTTTACAGCTATACAACAAAGAAGAGCTAACAATCTTTGATATGGAAGTAATCTCTTATGGACCTACTCCTTTACAGCTATACAACAAAGAAGAACTAACAATCTTTGATATGGAAGTAATCTCTTATGGACCTACTCCTTTATAGCTATACAACAAAGAAGAGCTAACAATCTTTATGGAAGTAATCTCTTATGGACCTACTCCTTTACAGCTATACAACAAAGAAGAGCTAACTCTTTGATATGGAAGTAATCTCTTATGGACCTACTCCTTTACAGCTATACAACAAAGAAGAACTAACAATCTTTGATATGGAAGTAATCTCTTATGGACCTACTCCTTTACAGCTATACAACAAAGAAGAGCTAACAATCTTTGATATGGAAGTAATCTCTTATGGACCTACTCCTTTACAGCTATACAACAAAGAAGAACTAACAATCTTTGATATGGAAGTAATCTCTTATGGACCTACTCCTTTACAGCTATACAACAAAGAAGAGCTAACAATCTTTGATATGGAAGTAATCTCTTATGGACCTACTCCTTTACAGCTATACAACAAAGAAGAGCTAACAATCTTTGATATGGAAGTAATCTCTTATGGACCTACTCCTTTACAGCTATACAACAAAGAAGAGCTAACAATCTTTGATATGGAAGTAATCTCTTATGGACCTACTCCTTTACAGCTATACTCTTATGGACCTACTCCTTTACAGATACAACAAAGAAGAGCTAACAATCTTTGATATGGAAGTAATCTCTTATGGACCTACTCCTTTACAGCTATACAACAAAGAAGAGCTAACAATCTTTGATATGGAAGTAATCTCTTATGGACCTACTCCTTTACAGCTATACAACAAAGAAGAACTAACAATCTTTGATATGGAAGTAATCTCTTATGGACCTACTCCTTTACAGCTATACAACAAAGAAGAGCTAACAATCTTTGATATGGAAGTAATCTCTTATGGACCTACTCCTTTACAGCTATACAACAAAGAAGAACTAACAATCTTTGATATGGAAGTAATCTCTTATGGACCTACTCCTTTATAGCTATACAACAAAGAAGAACTAACAATCTTTGATATGGAAGTAATCTCTTATGGACCTACTCCTTTATAGCTATACAACAAAGAAGAGCTAACAATCTTTGATATGGAAGTAATCTCTTATGGACCTACTCCTTTACAGCTATACAACAAAGAAGAACTAACAATCTTTGATATGGAAGTAATCTCTTATGGACCTACTCCTTTACAGCTATACAACAAAGAAGAGCTAACAATCTTTGATATGGAAGTAATCTCTTATGGACCTACTCCTTTATAGCTATACAACAAAGAAGAGCTAACAATCTTTGATATGGAAGTAATCTCTTATGGACCTACTCCTTTACAGCTATACAACAAAGAAGAACTAACAATCTTTGATATGGAAGTAATCTCTTATGGACCTACTCCTTTACAGCTATACAACAAAGAAGAACTAACAATCTTTGATATGGAAGTAATCTCTTATGGACCTACTCCTTTACAGCTATACAACAAAGAAGAGCTAACAATCTTTGATATGGAAGTAATCTCTTATGGACCTACTCCTTTATAGCTATACAACAAAGAAGAGCTAACAATCTTTGATATGGAAGTAATCTCTTATGGACCTACTCCTTTACAGCTATACAACAAAGAAGAACTAACAATCTTTGATATGGAAGTAATCTCTTATGGACCTACTCCTTTATAGCTATACAACAAAGAAGAGCTAACAATCTTTGATATGGAAGTAATCTCTTATGGACCTACTCCTTTATAGCTATACAACAAAGAAGAACTAACAATCTTTGATATGGAAGTAATCTCTTATGGACCTACTCCTTTACAGCTATACAACAAAGAAGAGCTAACAATCTTTGATATGGAAGTAATCTCTTATGGACCTACTCCTTTATAGCTATACAACAAAGAAGAGCTAACAATCTTTGATATGGAAGTAATCTCTTATGGACCTACTCCTTTATAGCTATACAACAAAGAAGAGCTAACAATCTTTGATATGGAAGTAATCTCTTATGGACCTACTCCTTTACAGCTATACAACAAAGAAGAGCTAACAATCTTTGATATGGAAGTAATCTCTTATGGACCTACTCCTTTACAGCTATACAACAAAGAAGAGCTAACAATCTTTGATATGGAAGTAATCTCTTATGGACCTACTCCTTTATAGCTATACAACAAAGAAGAGCTAACAATCTTTGATATGGAAGTAATCTCTTATGGACCTACTCCTTTATAGCTATACAACAAAGAAGAGCTAACAATCTTTGATATGGAAGTAATCTCTTATGGACCTACTCCTTTATAGCTATACAACAAAGAAGAGCTAACAATCTTTGATATGGAAGTAATCTCTTATGGACCTACTCCTTTATAGCTATACAACAAAGAAGAGCTAACAATCTTTGATATGGAAGTAATCTCTTATGGACCTACTCCTTTACAGCTATACAACAAAGAAGAGCTAACAATCTTTGATATGGAAGTAATCTCTTATGGACCTACTCCTTTATAGCTATACAACAAAGAAGAGCTAACAATCTTTGATATGGAAGTAATCTCTTATGGACCTACTCCTTTATAGCTATACAACAAAGAAGAGCTAACAATCTTTGATATGGAAGTAATCTCTTATGGACCTACTCCTTTACAGCTATACAACAAAGAAGAGCTAACAATCTTTGATATGGAAGTAATCTCTTATGGACCTACTCCTTTACAGCTATACAACAAAGAAGAGCTAACAATCTTTGATATGGAAGTAATCTCTTATGGACCTACTCCTTTATAGCTATACAACAAAGAAGAGCTAACAATCTTTGATATGGAAGTAATCTCTTATGGACCTACTCCTTTATAGCTATACAACAAAGAAGAAGATATGGAAGTAATCTCTTATGGACCTACTCCTTTATATACAACAAAGAAGAGCTAACAATCTTTGATATGTAATCTCTTATGGACCTACTCCTTTACAGCTATACAACAAAGAAGAGCTAACAATCTTTGATATGGAAGTAATCTCTTATGGACCTACTCCTTTATAGCTATACAACAAAGAAACAATCTTTGATATGCTAACAATCTTTGATAGCTATACAACAAAGAAGTAACAATCTTTGATATGGAAGTAATCTCTTATGGACCTACTCCTTTATAGCTATACAACAAAGAAGAGCTAACAATCTTTGATATGGAAGTAATCTCTTATGGACCTACTCCTTTATAGCTATACAACAAAGAAGAGCTAACAATCTTTGATATGGAAGTAATCTCTTATGGACCTACTCCTTTACAGCTATACAACAAAGAAGAGCTAACAATCTTTGATATGGAAGTAATCTCTTATGGACCTACTCCTTTACAGCTATACAACAAAGAAGAGCTAACAATCTTTGATATGGAAGTAATCTCTTATGGACCTACTCCTTTATAGCTATACAACAAAGAAGAGCTAACAATCTTTGATATGGAAGTAATCTCTTATGGACCTACTCCTTTACAGCTATACAACAAAGAAGAGCTAACAATCTTTGATATGGAAGTAATCTCTTATGGACCTACTCCTTTACAGCTATACAACAAAGAAGAGCTAACAATCTTTGATATGGAAGTAATCTCTTATGGACCTACTCCTTTACAGCTATACAACAAAGAAGAGCTAACAATCTTTGATATGGAAGTAATCTCTTATGGACCTACTCCTTTATAGCTATACAACAAAGAAGAGCTAACAATCTTTGATATGGAAGTAATCTCTTATGGACCTACTCCTTTATAGCTATACAACAAAGAAGAGCTAACAATCTTTGATATGGAAGTAATCTCTTATGGACCTACTCCTTTATAGCTATACAACAAAGAAGAGCTAACAATCTTTGATATGGAAGTAATCTCTTATGGACCTACTCCTTTATAGCTATACAACAAAGAAGAGCTAACAATCTTTGATATGGAAGTAATCTCTTATGGACCTACTCCTTTATAGCTATACAACAAAGAAGAGCTAACAATCTTTGATATGGAAGTAATCTCTTATGGACCTACTCCTTTATATACAACAAAGAAGAGCTAACAATCTTTGATATGGAAGTAATCTTTGGACCTACTCCTTTACAGCTATACAACAAAGAAGAGCTAACAATCTTTGATATGGAAGTAATCTCTTATGGACCTACTCCTTTACAGCTATACAACAAAGAAGAGCTAACAATCTTTGATATGGAAGTAATCTCTTATGGACCTACTCCTTTATAGCTATACAACAAAGAAGAGCTAACAATCTTTGATATGGAAGTAATCTCTTATGGACCTACTCCTTTATAGCTATACAACAAAGAAGAGCTAACAATCTTTGATATGGAAGTAATCTCTTATGGACCTACTCCTTTATAGCTATACAACAAAGAAGAGCTAACAATCTTTGATATGGAAGTAATCTCTTATGGACCTACTCCTTTACAGCTATACAACAAAGAAGAGCTAACAATCTTTGATATGGAAGTAATCTCTTATGGACCTACTCCTTTATAGCTATACAACAAAGAAGAGCTAACAATCTTTGATATGGAAGTAATCTCTTATGGACCTACTCCTTTATAGCTATACAACAAAGAAGAGCTAACAATCTTTGATATGGAAGTAATCTCTTATGGACCTACTCCTTTATAGCTATACAACAAAGAAGAGCTAACAATCTTTGATATGGAAGTAATCTCTTATGGACCTACTCCTTTATAGCTATACAACAAAGAAGAGCTAACAATCTTTGATATGGAAGTAATCTCTTATGGACCTACTCCTTTATAGCTATACAACAAAGAAGAGCTAACAATCTTTGATATGGAAGTAATCTCTTATGGACCTACTCCTTTATAGCTATACAACAAAGAAGAGCTAACAATCTTTGATATGGAAGTAATCTCTTATGGACCTACTCCTTTATAGCTATACAACAAAGAAGAGCTAACAATCTTTGATATGGAAGTAATCTCTTATGGACCTACTCCTTTATAGCTATACAACAAAGAAGAGCTAACAATCTTTGATATGAAGTAATCTCTTATGGACCTACTCCTTTATAGCTATACAACAAAGAAGAGCTAACAATCTTTGATATGGAAGTAATCTCTATGGACCTACCTTTACAGCTATACAACAAAGAAGAACTAACAATCTTTGATATGGAAGTAATCTCTTATGGACCTACTCCTTTATACTCCTTACAGCTATACAACAAAGAAGAGCTAACAATCTTTGATATGGAAGTAATCTCTTATGGACCTACTCCTTTATAGCTATACAACAAAGAAGAGCTAACAATCTTTGATATGGAAGTAATCTCTTATGGACCTACTCCTTTACAGCTATACAACAAAGCAATCTTTGATATGGAAGTAATCTCTTATGGACCTACTCCTTTAAGCTATACAACAAAGAAGAGCTAACAATCTTTGATATGGAAGTAATCTCTTATGGACCTACTCCTTTATAGCTATACAACAAAGAAGAGCTAACAATCTTTGATATGGAAGTAATCTCTTATGGACCTACTCCTTTAACAGCTATACAACAAAGAAGAAGCTAACAATCTTTGATATGGAAGTAATCTCTTATGGACCTACTCCTTTATAGCTATACAACAAAGAAGAGCTAACAATCTTTGATATGGAAGTAATCTCTTATGGACCTACTCCTTTATAGCTATACAACAAAGAAGAGCTAACAATCTTTGATATGGAAGTAATCTCTTATGGACCTACTCCTTTATAGCTATACAACAAAGAAGAGCTAACAATCTTTGATATGGAAGTAATCTCTTATGGACCTACTCCTTTATAGCTATACAACAAAGAAGAGCTAACAATCTTTGATATGGAAGTAATCTCTTATGGACCTACTCCTTTATAGCTATACAACAAAGAAGAGCTAACAATCTTTGATATGGAAGTAATCTCTTATGGACCTACTCCTTTATAGCTATACAACAAAGAAGAGCTAACAATCTTTGATATGGAAGTAATCTCTTATGGACCTACTCCTTTATAGCTATACAACAAAGAAGAGCTAACAATCTTTGATATGGAAGTAATCTCTTATGGACCTACTCCTTTACAGCTATACAACAAAGAAGAGCTAACAATCTTTGATATGGAAGTAATCTCTTATGGACCTACTCCTTATACAACAAAGAAGAGCTAACAATCTTTGATATGGAAGTAATCTCTTATGGACCTACTCCTTTAAGCTATACAACAAAGAAGAGCTAACAATCTTTGATATGGAAGTAATCTCTTATGGACCTACTCCTTTATAGCTATACAACAAAGAAGAGCTAACAATCTTTGATATGGAAGTAATCTCTTATGGACCTACTCCTTTATAGCTATACAACAAAGAAGAGCTAACAATCTTTGATATGGAAGTAATCTCTTATGGACCTACTCCTTTACAGCTATACAACAAAGAAGAGCTAACAATCTTTGATATGGAAGTAATCTCTTATGGACCTACTCCTTTATAGCTATACAACAAAGAAGAGCTAACAATCTTTGATATGGAAGTAATCTCTTATGGACCTACTCCTTTATAGCTATACAACAAAGAAGAGCTAACAATCTTTGATATGGAAGTAATCTCTTATGGACCTACTCCTTTATAGCTATACAACAAAGAAGAGCTAACAATCTTTGATATGGAAGTAATCTCTTATGGACCTACTCCTTTACAGCTATACAACAAAGAAGAGCTAACAATCTTTGATATGGAAGTAATCTCTTATGGACCTACTCCTTTATAGCTATACAACAAAGAAGAGCTAACAATCTTTGATATGGAAGTAATCTCTTATGGACCTACTCCTTTACAGCTATACAACAAAGAAGAGCTAACAATCTTTGATATGGAAGTAATCTCTTATGGACCTACTCCTTTATAGCTATACAACAAAGAAGAGCTAACAATCTTTGATATGGAAGTAATCTCTTATGGACCTACTCCTTTACAGCTATACAACAAAGAAGAGCTAACAATCTTTGATATGGAAGTAATCTCTTATGGACCTACTCCTTTACAGCTATACAACAAAGAAGAGCTAACAATCTTTGATATGGAAGTAATCTCTTATGGACCTACTCCTTTATAGCTATACAACAAAGAAGAGCTAACAATCTTTGATATGGAAGTAATCTCTTATGGACCTACTCCTTTATAGCTATACAACAAAGAAGAGCTAACAATCTTTGATATGGAAGTAATCTCTTATGGACCTACTCCTTTACAGCTATACAACAAAGAAGAGCTAACAATCTTTGATATGGAAGTAATCTCTTATGGACCTACTCCTTTATAGCTATACAACAAAGAAGAGCTAACAATCTTTGATATGGAAGTAATCTCTTATGGACCTACTCCTTTATAGCTATACAACAAAGAAGAGCTAACAATCTTTGATATGGAAGTAATCTCTTATGGACCTACTCCTTTATAGCTATACAACAAAGAAGAGCTAACAATCTTTGATATGGAAGTAATCTCTTATGGACCTACTCCTTTATAGCTATACAACAAAGAAGAGCTAACAATCTTTGATATGGAAGTAATCTCTTATGGACCTACTCCTTTATAGCTATACAACAAAGAAGAGCTAACAATCTTTGATATGGAAGTAATCTCTTATGGACCTACTCCTTTATAGCTATACAACAAAGAAGAGCTAACAATCTTTGATATGGAAGTAATCTCTTATGGACCTACTCCTTTATAGCTATACAACAAAGAAGAACTAACAATCTTTGATATGGAAGTAATCTCTTATGGACCTACTCCTTTATAGCTATACAACAAAGAAGAGCTAACAATCTTTGATATGGAAGTAATCTCTTATGGACCTACTCCTTTATAGCTATACAACAAAGAAGAGCTAACAATCTTTGATATGGAAGTAATCTCTTATGGACCTACTCCTTTACAGCTATACAACAAAGAAGAGCTAACAATCTTTGATATGGAAGTAATCTCTTATGGACCTACTCCTTTACAGCTATACAACAAAGAAGAGCTAACAATCTTTGATATGGAAGTAATCTCTTATGGACCTACTCCTTTATAGCTATACAACAAAGAAGAACTAACAATCTTTGATATGGAAGTAATCTCTTATGGACCTACTCCTTTACAGCTATACAACAAGGAAGAGCTAACAATCTTTGATATGGAAGTAATCTCTTATGGACCTACTCCTTTATAGCTATACAACAAAGAAGAACTAACAATCTTTGATATGGAAGTAATCTCTTATGGACCTACTCCTTTACAGCTATACAACAAAGAAGAGCTAACAATCTTTGATATGGAAGTAATCTCTTATGGACCTACTCCTTTATAGCTATACAACAAAGAAGAGCTAACAATCTTTGATATGGAAGTAATCTCTTATGGACCTACTCCTTTACAGCTATACAACAAAGAAGAGCTAACAATCTCTGATATGGAAGTAATCTCTTATGGACCTACTCCTTTATAGCTATACAACAAAGAAGAGCTAACAATCTTTGATATGGAAGTAATCTCTTATGGAACATTACTCCGGATTTTTTTGTGATTTCAATGCATCCACATTTCGTGCAGGGATTATAACTCATGCATCAAATACAGTATATCTCTCTACTTTTGTAGTAAATGTCTACTTTTGAACAATCAAATTTTGAAGAATTTCTAAAGACTTGAGATGCTAGACCCTTGTCACTTTGGTTAAAAGAAAGGATTTTAGTACATGTATATAATCTATTAATAAGGAAATGTGACTTAGATGTGAAATTTGTAAAATAAAACTTATTATAATGGGGTCTGTAACTTTAAATAGATGTTTCAAATGTTCCATATTTTTAAATTTCGAAACAGGGAGATTTTGGTCTGCAGGATAGAAGGGGAACTGATATAAATACAAGGAGATATTGTATGAAAGCCAATGAGACAACTATCCATTAGAGACCACAGGAAGAGGAAATCAGCAACTATAGGGTACCCTATGACCTTCAATAATTAGCAAAACCCATATCATATAGTAAGTTATAAAAGACTCCAGCATGACAAAATGTGAAATAAACAGCTGCGCCATGAGCGCATGATACGCCTGTCGTCTTGTGTGTGAATTTTTATGCAATAATCATAAATAGTTTTGACATACGGCCTGACATGCGAAAACCCCCTTTTTTTTACAAACAAGAGTGCACACGCTGAAATGTCTCGCCTTCTTTACTAACCATTGATTTTATGTTGATAGTCCTAAATACAAAGCTTTACTACAAGTAACACATAAACTTAACATGATCCAAGAAAATGAGGTCAAGGTCAGATAAACCAAACGAGAAATACATGTACACCTTAAAATCATTCAATAAACCAAACATAGTTGACCTATTGCTTATTGTTTCTAAGAAACAGTCTTAAACAAGAAAACTTAAAATTGACCAATGAACCATGAAAATGAGGTCAAGGTCAGATGAACCATGCCAGACAGACATGTACACCTTACAATCAATTTAGGCATCAAATATAGTTGACCTATTACTTATAGTATCTAAGAAACAAACTTAACCATGAAAACTTAACATTGACCAATGAACCATGAAAATGAGGTCAAGGTCAGATGATACCTGCCAGACAGACATATACACCTTACAATCCTTCAATACATCAAATATAGTTGATCTATTGCTTATAGTTGAAGAAAAACAGACCAAAACACAAAAACTTAACATGAGAAATGAACCGTGAAAATGAGGTCAAGGTCAAATAAAACCTGTGAGACTGACATGTACATCATAAAATATTTCCATACACCATTTATAGTTGACCTATTGCATATAGTATTAGAAAAAAAGACCAAAACTCAAAAATTTCACTTTGACCACTGAACCATGAAAATGAGGTCAAGGTCAGTTGACACCTACCAGTTGGACATGTACACCTTACAATCATTCCATATACCAAATATATTAGACCTACTGCTTATAGTAGAAAATGAAAGGATATGGAGTAAATGTACATGGGACAAAATCGCACACAATACATAGAAAACATAGAAAATTATCAATGAACATGCAGGGCTTTTATTCCTGTTCTTCATCTTGACAGTTGATGTAGGGTCTTCAACAATGAACAAATCATTCATACCCTACAACAAGGTCAAGACGGCCCCTAGCGTCGACTTAAGCGGTACTATTGTATCTGATATATGGACTTGACCATGAAAACTTAACCTTGTTCACTGATCCATGAAATGAGGTCGAGGTCAAATGAGAATTGTCTGACGGGCATGATGACCTTGCAAGGTACGCACATACTAAATATAGTTATCCTATTACTCATAATAAGAAAGAAATTAACATTACAAAAAATCTTAACTTTTTTTTCAAGTAGTCACTGAACCATGAAAATGAGGTCAAGGACAATGGACATATGACAGACGGAAACTTCGTAACATAAGGCATCTATATACAAAGTATGAAGCATCCAGGTCTTCTAGCTTCTAAAATATAAAGCTTTTAAGAAGTTAGCTAACGCCGCCGCCGCCGCCACTGCCGGATCACTATCCCTATGTCGAGCTTTCTGCGACAAAAGCCGCAGGCTCGACAAAAACTCAATATCTCTAAAATAAAATTTTGAATCAAAACCAAAAAGTATCCAGATCTTTAGATTAATATAACTAAGAAGTGTGTAAAATTTTAAGCAATAATCATAAATCGTTTTTGAGAGACGGCGACATGTGAAAACCCCTTTTAAAAAAAAAAATCAATATCTCAAAATAAAATTTTGAATCAAAACCAAAAGTATACAGATCTTTAGATTAATATAACTAAGAAGTGTGTAAAATTTTAAGCAATAATCATAAATCGTTTTTGAGATACAGCGCAACATGTGAAAAACCCCTCTCCCTTTTTTTACAAAATACTCAATAACTCAAAAATAAAATTTTGAATCATCACCAAAAAGTATACAGATCTTAAGATTAATATAACTAAGAAGTGTGTAAGGTTTTAAGCAATAATCATAAACTGTTTTTGAGATACGGCGCGACATGTAAAAAACCCCTCTCCCTTTTTTAACAAAATACTCATTATCTCTAAAATAAAATTGTGAATCATCACCAAAAAGAATACAGAACTTAAGATTAATATAACTAAGAAGTGTGTAAAGTTTTAAGCAATAATCATAAATTGTTTTTGAGAAACAGCACGACATGTGAAAAAAAAACACACACCTGTTTTAGTTACTACCGGTAAGTCCCGTAACTCAAAAAGTTTTAATCTTATTTTCACCAAAGAGTATACAGATCGTTTGACCATCATAAGAAACAACTTGTTAAGTTTCATGAAATTTGGATAAGTCGTTCTCAAGTTACGGTGTGACATGTTTACGCGGACAGACAGATGGACAGACGGATAGACGGACAGACGACATTTGTATACCATAATACGTCCCGTCAAAATTTTGACGGGCGTATAAAAAATCAAATGAGAAAACCAATGGCCTGATATATGCTGATAAAACAATAAACGTTAAACAAATATGAATGACAGCAACCAATGACATTTAATGAATTGCAGGCTCCTCAGACAGGCATATGCTTCAGGCCCGTATGCATAAAACCACTTAAGTTAAAATATCTAATCGTAATACTAATTTATCGTAGAATATGTAGAAAAATCCATCCGTTCGGAACAAATCTTAACTTAAGTAGCTTTATGCATATGGGCCCTGAGCCTTCAGGACTGAGAAATTGACCTTGGGAAATTGACCCTACATAAACTTTTTTGTTAGTTGTATTTGCACTTGTGTCAAATAATAGTTGTTTCTGAGTTCATTTATATTTTGCACAAAATTGCCATCATATTGGCATTGTGATTAGGCATCAAAGCGGTATATATAAAGAAACCAAATTTGAGGAAAGGGGAGATAATAGAGGTTGTATGGAGATGATGATGTTTTGAGAAATGCTTTATCTACATATAGTTTTGGATGTCTTAAAGAATGTGCTTCCTAACTGCCATCACTAAATAAGGTCCTTGGATGCTGTAAAAGCTGTTCCATGAACTTATTGGGTTATTACATAAGCATAATAAGATTTTGTGAGTGACCATTCCTCAAGTTACTGTTCATTGAATGTGCTGTATTTGATAAAATGTTACAAATGCAGAAATATCAATTATATAAATCAAAGCGTAATGTCTTCCTGAATTTTCTGTAATAACAAGTAACTGGATAAACTGGACAACTCATTCTTATCCATGTGTACTCAATCTGCACTGCAACTGTATCATAACACAAAATCTTTTTTATTTCTATCTTTAGACATGACAAAAAATAAGATGCTGATCTGATTTTTACTGAACAAGTACCTGTTGACATGACAAAATATAATGCTGACCTGATTTCTACTGAACAAGTACCTGTTGACATGACAAAATATAATGCTGACCTGATTTTTACTGAACAAGTACTTGTTTACATGACAAATTATAATGCTGACCTGATTTTTACTGAACAAGTACCTGTTGACATGACAAAATATAATGCTGACCTGATTTCTACTGAACAAGTACCTGTATACATGACAAAATATAATGCTGACCTGATTTCTACTGAACAAGTACCTGTTTACATGACAAAATATAATGCTGACCTGATTTCTACTGAACACGTACCTGTATACATGACAAAATATAATGCTGACCTGATTTCTACTGAACACGTACCTATTTACATGACAAAATATAATGCTGACCTGATTTCTACTGAACAAGTACCTGTTTACATGACAAAATATAATGCTGACCTGATTTCTACTGAACAAGTACCTGTTTACATGACAAAATATAATGCTGACCTGATTTCTACTGAACAAGTACCTGTTTACATGACAAAATATAATGCTGACCTGATTTTTACTGAACAAGTACCTGTTTACATGACAAAATATAATGCTGACCTGATTTCTACTGAACAAGTACCTGTTTACATGACAAAATATAATGCTGAATTGATTTCTACTTAACAAGTACCTGTATACATGACAAAATATAATGCTTACCTGATTTCTACTGAACAAGTACATGTTTACATGACAAAATATAATGCTGACCTGATTTTTACTGAACAAGTACCTGTTTACATGACAAAATATAATGCTGACATGATTTCTACTGAACAAGTACCTATTTACATGACAAAATATAATTCTGACCTATCAATTGTACCTCCATCATCCATTATAACTGACATCACTGATGCCTAACGTAAATAGCACAATCTACTTGGAAAAAACACTTCAACATATTCAAACAATGAATTCAGAAATCCTAACATCTAATATCTATATTTAATAGACTTGACAGGTGATTAAATGTCAAATCCCATTATTACTATCCAGAGATTGCTTTCAGGTAAGAATTTCATTTCCATGGAAACATTTTTTTTATTTGATTGCAAGAACATTTACTTTATTCTGTGAGCAATGATATGAATCAAGGTTGAAGATACAGGGAGGCTAAAAGGATGACATCAAATCTTATAATATTCATGTTTACATTACAGTTCATTGTCAACACTGCAGCTTCAATAAAATATCTAATTACAATTGCAATCCATGATTGTTTTGTGTTACAAATGTATTTGTTTTTTACCAGTAAATATTTTCAAGTAATCTTCTACATCTAAGTTTCAGGTTCACATAAAACTTTATGGAAATTTGTTCATGGAATTATGGTTCTTCTTTTTTAACAATGACAGTTCTTAATCAGAATAATGTGTCTGGAAGGTGTGGCATTTCTTCCTATGAACTGTCATCTTTGTCAGCTAGCTAGTTTAAAATCTGAACTGAGCTTTAAATTCTTATCAAATCAATATAAATATGGATGCAGAAATATTACATACTGGGTTGACTTCAATTTTGATTTACTCTGATCTCTTGGGTACTTGAGTTACTAGAGTTAATATGGAATGGTACAAGTTACTCTGAAACATCATTATTTTGACCTTTTGACCCAAGTCGAGTTCAACCCTTAGACACGTTTAACCAAGTAGAGTAAACATGTAAGATGATGGATAATTTGAAGTATGAAAAAATTGGGAAAATGATTTTACATCAAAATTACTCATATTTCCTTCCTTGTAATAAATGAAATAATAACCATATTCTTTGACCCAATAAGTAACCAATAAGTCACCAGAACTATCATTGAGATATGACAAAGGTGTCTTTGATTTTGATACCACATTATAGTCTACTATTCAGCCACTGGTCAATCTAAAAAAAACATGTGTAAACTCTCTATACCAGGCATATGTCACAAAATTAGCATGTTTTTTCTTATTTGATCTTAAAGTGAAAAATAGATTTAATGTTAATTACGTCTATCAATTCTTAAATGAAATACTGTGGATTCATTATTATTCCTGGGATACAAATTCTCATGGATATCCCAGAACCACAAATCTAAATGTACAACAAAGTACACATTGTCATGGATTTCCCATAACCACAAATCTAAATGTACAACAAAGTACACATTGTCATGGATTTCCCAGAACCACAAATCTAAATGTACAACAAAGTACAAATTGTCATGGATTTCCCAGAACCACAAATCTAAATGTACAACAAAGTACACATTGTCATGGATTTCCCAGAACCACAAATCTAAATGTACAACAAAGTACACATTGTCATGGATTTCCCAGAACCACAAATCTAAATGTACAACAAAGTACACATTGTCATGGATTTCCCAGAACCACAAATCTAAATGTACAACAAAGTACACATTGTCATGGATTTCCCAAAACCACAAATCTAAATGTACAACAAAGTACACATTTTCTATAGGCATGTATGCATACTTTGGCAAAACCATCAAATCAAATATCCACAAATATTTCCACAATCCACGAACATTGGTACCCATGAAAATGAATAAATCCACAGTTACCCAATTTTAAAGAATTTAATTTGGCTATGGAGTTACTATTCCCATACAATATTTGAGTATGCATGCACAGTTCCATAAAATGTTCTGATTCTCAGGTAAACCAAGATAATCAAATTGAGTTCAACCCTTGATGCTAAACATTTATTTAACCAACTTATTTTAGAAATCACCAGTAATCAAACATAAAAAGACAAACGTGAATATCACAAAGTGGTTGATATATCAAATGAAAGAGTTATAGACATCTATTCTTCTGACAGATAAATTGATTATTCATTTTTTTATTTTTTTACAATTTTATTCAATTCAAAGTTTTATTTAAAGTCGATATTCAGTACACTACATAAACTGAGACCTGATATCATGGGAACATCCACATGATTTTTTTATAAATAACATTAACAAAATTAAATTTACTTACATTAAAAAAATGCAAAATTTCCCTAATGTTTCTCTTGTTCTTTAGGAGATAAAATGATGTATCCAGTAAAGACAAGCATGAAATACAATATCATTCTCCAAGTAATTATAAAGTTATTGACATATGATACGAGAATGCTTTTGTATTATCTATTCCCATTGAATCTGTTTTTCACACACAATACTAATTGTTTAGATCAATCAGAAAATCATTCCAGTTCTAATCAGCTCACATTGACATATAATTATAATTGACTCAGATGATGAATGTGTTACTGCAAGCAATCCTGTAACTCTGTTTAGAAAGAGGACTAATTGATGTGATATGAGCCCACAATAACGAGCCTGATGTTTCACATGCTTGGTAAGAGTCCATAGGAAGACATATGCATAAATGATCATTTAGGGTATATATCAATGAGACAGGAAACCAGCAACACAAAAAAGAACCCCAAAAGACATCTAACCAGTCTTTAGCAATAGACAGATGTCTATACAATATTTAAAGCTCCTGATCCCCCTGAGTCTACAATCGTTTTAACAGAGACACTCAAAGATCTATTATTAACATGTCGCTCTACCTTGAAATATCATTCTGAAACCCTTATTGCTATTATTCTCATAGCTATATAATTATTTGCTTAAGTAAACATGTTTCTGTTTGTTTCTCTCTAACATGATTGACCTATGAACTCCCACAATCTAATTTGATAAAGTGTAAAAATGAATAGAGATGGGTTTTACGTAAAGATCATGGATGATATTATGGCCTTGCATTTAATAACTCCCATGAAAATAATAAATCTGCAATGATTTTCTAATTCATCTGTGCAAAAGCTGGTGTAAAACTTTAACATTTATTTCATTTAACTCTATGGAGAAATGTAGGTGTGAAATGTAGGAAAGATGACAAAAGAGCACTTATAATGTCAATATCCATATTATTCATATTTCCAAGGGAAATAACCTCACCATAAATAATTGATCAGCCCAGATTTTCAAGCTTGTTTAAAATATTTCTAATTTAAAGAAATCTGATAACTGTAGGTGTGAGAGTGCGTACAATGTTAATTACCATATAATTTACATTTCCAAGGGACATAACTCTCCTAAAAATAATTGATCCACGCAGATTTTCGCACTGATCCAAGATATTGCTGGTGTGAACCTTTGACACAATTTCATCTAACTTTGATGAGAAATGACCACAAAAGTGAGCTAACTATACCATTTTTCGATATTATTTACATTTCCATGGGCTTAACTTCCCTATGTTAACAGGTCTGATTTTCAAACTCATAGAAAATATTGCTGTTTATCATAAAATTATCAACTTAATGACAAGTGTTGCTCTACAAATTAAAAATTTTTTCTTACAGTTATATTAATGGACAAGTGCAGAACAATTTTTTTTATCAAGATAATCCTTGCAACAAAAACAAAAATGCATCATCGTGCTAAGCATACCCCCACTCATAATTCAAAGTATAGTAAAACAGGAAGTAGATGACTGACAGATCTAAAAGCACAGGCATTTTAGAAATCATTTTTTATGAGCACCCTACCAAATATGAATCCATTCCATTCAGTATTATCATCACACATTGCTCACACATTACACATTAACACGTCACTGTTAAGCTACTCGCCAAATATGAAGTCAATCTGTATAATAAATCTGAGAAAAGTGTGATGAAAATATTTGATGAATGAACAGATGGACAGATTGACAAGGTAGTTTCAGTATAGTTAGTACTTGGAAATCTTATAGAAATTTAAGTGATGCTAAATTTTATCACTTCTGTATTTCTTAATCAATACAGATCTACAACAAAATACAGACATTTTATATGAACTGACATTTTTTCTGAATATTATCATAAAAAAGTGAAATAAATTTTACTCTCAGGTAAGAACATCACAAATACTTACATTTCTGATTTTATATTTCCCCATTAGGAAGATAAAATCATAAATTTTGTATGAACATGAGCCATTTATTGTCATTAGTTCTCTGTGTCATCATTATTCCTTAAGAAACTAGTCACACAAACAGAAAGAACGAGTTTATTTCTGTCGAGAAAAATAGCCTATAGTTTATATCCCAGAAAACACTATCATAAATAAATCAATTTCTAATCAGCATGCTTCATGTATTTTAACTGGAATTTGTGAATAATTTCATATAAGTTTTTATATCATCAGATTTTATGTTTATCTGGTTAAATCATTGATGACATCAAGGCAAAATAATACGGGAACATGCATGGTGGGTAAAACAGAAATATGGAAATTAAAATGGTTTATTCTTTAGGACAACAAACTTTCAGAGTATTTACAGAAATCATAGTTGTTGTTAAAGAAAGAGGATTTCTTTTTATGTAGTTGTATAAATGATTCTTCTGGGATGTCAGAAATAGTATAGAAGGTGACCATTTGATTCTCCTTTTATTGCTATTTAATTTATTTATTTTCTTAAAATTTCCTTTGATCTTCCTGTATGGTAATTTACCATTTTATGCTGCTCCAGAAATATGGTTTTTTTTCAATCATGAAGAACACTCATGACATAATAAGCCAATGTCAAAGATGTTGCCTATGAAAATAGCCATAAACAGATTATAAATGGTCTTTTTAAATTTAATAATGTTTCTCTGCTACATCTCATCGCAGGGCTATCTCCCATGAGATTCAAACCAAGTTATTGTAAGACAAAATATGTCTAATCACCAATAAGAACTGAATGTGATAATCACTGAGTTTGATTTCGAACTTCCTTGCTTACAAGATAACATTCTCTAGGAAGACATATCACTCTACCCAGATACATTATTTGGACTTAGAGCATACCAGCATTTGCTTTTACTGAGACAACAGTGGCACTAAACGTTATATGATCCTCATAAAAAATCATTAACAAGCATCAAATAATGTGATACATCAAGGCAGATAACTTGTCTGTTTTTGCCATATTTGCCCAACTTAAAACTATCCCTACATTAAATAGGTAAGTTCTGAAGTGTTTTACTTGTTAATAGGGTGGAAAGACAGAAAATAAGATAGGGCAGATACATGCCACCTTCAACAGCTATTAACCCATCAAAGGGCTGCTGCAAGAATTTGTTAACATGCATTTAGGATAGCACTCTACAAATACAGGGCAGCAGAGTTAATTTATCATTTCAGTCACACATATTTATACATGTTAAACAGCCAAAATGGAAACTCTATTAGCTTAGGTCTAACTGTCAGACAAGGAGAAGTCCAGTCACACATATTTATACATGTAAAACAGCCAAAATGGACACTCTATTGGCTTAGGTCTAACTGTCAGATAAGGAGAAGTCCAGTCACACATCTTTATACATGAAAAACAGCCAAAATGGACACTCTATTGGCTTAGGTCTAACTGTCAGACAAGGAGAAGTCCAGTCACACATCTTTATACATGAAAAACAGCCAAATCTAATGATGACAAGAAATGTTAAGACATCCCTACTTATAGCAAAAACTCACACACATGACCTATTTGATTATATGAGCTTTTCAAGTTTTAGAATACTTAATTTAAAATCGCCTAAAAAAGATTAAATTCACCAAAACGTGTCTGACTAAAGTTAAAGTCAATCATAAGTACTTACGTGACTTGATACTTAAGACATACTTCTAATAATCAAATTTGAAGCTCTAAATACTTTTTTTTGTTGTTGTCTAAAACAACCTTCTAATTCAAACCTCTACATCAAAATATTTTCTTAAATCTTTCCTGATATTTTAGTTAATCTTATTTGGAAAGTTTACTGATTTCAGGGAAGACATTTCACAACAGCAGATTTATAAAAAGATCAAATGAAATCAAATAAATCAAAGACATTGAAATATTTTAAAATCTAGTGAGGACTATATATTCATTCTTTATTCTTTCCAATAATAAAATGTAGTTTCTAGTTGCAATCAAAGAATACAAACAACATGAATAAGAGATTAGAAGTCTCAAAGCCTGAATCCTTTGTTTCCAAAGATTTATAAAAACAATTTCAAATAATGGTATACGGTATATGGGAGATGAAATACTTTAAACTAACAAACTTATGCAAATGATTTTTTTAAAAGGGACTTTCACTAGAAGAAAAATGAAGTAAATATATAAATTGTTGCTAATATGTAAAACATGGATTCCCTCTCATTTGAATACATCAACAATGTTGAAAATTGTAATAAAATGCTCCGCAGGATGCAGCTTGATACGACCGCAGAGGTCGAATCCTGAACAGTTGGGGCAAGTATGGACACAACATTCAAGCTTGATACAGCTATGAATTTGGATTGTGATTAAATATTTGACACAGCATAGGTTTTTGACACAGAATGAATGTGGTCTAAGAACTTAAAAATTTTTTATTGGACATTCACCTATTATGGTCCAATATCCAAAATCTAAATACATGGTTAGATTCAGCATATCAAAGAACCACAAAAATTCAATTTTTGATGAAATCAAACAAAGTTTAATTTTGGACCCTTTTGACCTCAATGTGGACAAAGTTGATAACGGGGCCCAAAAATCAAAAATCTAAATACATGGTTAGATTCAGCATATCAAAGAACCCCATATATTCAACTTTTGTTGAAATCAAACAAAGTTTAATTTTGGACCCCGATTTGGACCAACTTGAAAACTGGGCCATAGTCAAAAATCTAAATACATGTTTAGATTCAGCATATCAAAGAACCCTAAGAATTCAATTTTTGTTTTTAAATTAATCTAAGTTTAATTTTGGACCCTTTGGACCTTAATGTAGACAATTTGAAAACGGAACCAAAAATTAAGAATCTAAATACACGGTTGGATTCGGCATATCAAAGAACCCCAATAATTCAATTTTTGATGAAATCAAACAAAGTTTAATTTTGGACCCTTTGGACCTCAATGTGGACCAATTTAAAAACGGGGCCCAAAATCCAAAAACTTAATACACGGTTAGATTCAGCATATTAAAGAACCCCAAGAATTCAAGAATAAAACCCCATTGAAATTGGTCAAGAAATAAGCAATTTATATGAAGTATCTTCTTTGCACAATACTGTGCAATTGAATATTTCTTGCTATTGCACAATACTGTACAATTGACAATTTCTTGCTATTGCGCAATATTGTGCTATTGGATATTTCTTGCTATTGCGCAATACTGTGCAATTGAAGATTTCTTGCTATTGCGCAATACTGTGCAATTGAAGATTTCTTGCTATTGTGCAATACTGTGCAATTGAAAATTTCTTGCTATTGCACAATACTTATTATATAATAATTTACACATCCTGTTTGGTGTGTATCTCCTACCATATCATTATTATTTGCTTTTAAATATAAATCAGAAATAACCAACTTAAAATGGAAAATTTTAAAAGAAAAAAAAAAAGGAAAAAAAAAATCCCCCCCTCCAAATTTTTTGAACCCCCTTATGATTCATCACCCCCAAACTCAATCCCAGCCTTCCCTTTGTGGTATGGTACCTTGCAGTACAATTTCAGAGAGATCCATACACTTGAACACAAGTTATTGTCTGGAAACTAGAAAAAGTTTTTGGCCCTTTTGGCCCCAAATTCCTAAACGTTTAGAGCAATTACCCCAAACTCAAACCCAGCTTTCCTTTTGTGATACATGTATGGAACCTTGTAGTACAATTTCAGAAAGATCCATACACTTACACACAAGTTATTGTCCTGAAACTAGAAAATGCTTGTTTTTGCCTTTTGCCCATAATTCCTAAAATATTGAGGCAATTACCCCCATCATCAATCCCAGCCTTCCCTTTGTGGTATGGTACCTTGCAGTACAATTTCAGAGAGATCCATACACTTGAACACAAGTTATTGTCTGGAAACTAGAAAAATGCTTATTGTTGGCCCCTTTTTGGCCCCCAATTCCTAAACATTTCAGGCAATTACCCCCAAACTCAATTCCAGCTTTCCCTTTGTGATATGGAACCTTGTAGTACAATTTCAGAAATATCCAAACACTTACACACAAGTTATTGTCATGAAACTAGAAAAATGCTTGTTTTTTGCCCCTTTTTTGGCCCCTAATTCCTAAATTTTTGAGGCAATTACCCCCAAAATCAATTCCAGCCTTCCCTTATCTTACCTGTAAAATCTAATCACAAATAATTTTTTACACTGCTGATGACAGAAACAGCATGCATTATTCTCACTTCAATGACTTTCATGGCAGGCGAGACAAAAACTGAACTACTTTTTTAACAGATGCTATGCCAAAGCTATGCCAAAGCTTTTGTCTCTAATCTACATATTAAACTTACCTAAATCTTGATTTAGTGTCTTGTGTTGAGTTATTTTTAGAGATCCAGGCCTCTATATTCTCAGTCTTTTCTTCAAAACAAATGACATTTCCATCTACAGTATATTCTTCAAAACGGATCTGTATATCTATAGGAACTCTTGTCTCATAATCTTCACAAAAAAAGTCAAAAACCTCGTCCTCTAGTGTATCATCATCTGATTTACCCCCACTTAAGGTAGTAGTACTGACACTTCCACCGCTCATTAGGGGAAATATTATTATAACAATGTGATTCAAGTTCAAATCATTGACTTTAACAACATATTTCAAATACATGTCATTAACCATACACCTGGGATTATCTAAATCCATCGCTAATTGTTAATAGCTTCTAAGATAATCTTTCAGGGAATTGCCAGTCAGAAAGAATATCATATTTATATATATTTATATCATATTTTGTTATAATAATAGTGTAGATCGCAGATCCTTTTCAATTTTGTCTTAAAAGCTTTTAACTATCATTTTTCATGGATTAAATTGGTAAATTGAGTGGCTTTAGACAATAAAATTACCTTTTTGGCCTCAAAAACCTAATTACACAAATGTACATCTAACTATCATATTTTTCACACTCAATGCATTCTCATGTTAAAATATCTGTATAGCAGATAATGATTACAAATATATATAATCTACCAGTGTTCTTGTGACCATACAAAATCAATAGTGAAAAAACTCTCTTAAGAATAAATAACATGGAAAACATACAATGCATAGACATCAAATTTCATACATACTAATTGTAGACTTATAAAAAATATTATTACAATTGTCAATAAAATGCTTCGCTGAGCGCAAACTGATACGACCGCAGAGGTCGAACCCTGAACAATTGGGGCAAATTTGGACACAATATTCAAGCTTGATACTGTCTGAATTTGGATTGTGATCAAATTTTTTACATAATATAGGTTTCTGACACAAAATAAATGTGGTCAAAGATCTTAAAAATTTGAAATGGGACATTTAATTTACCTAGTATGGTCTGATATCCAAAATCTAACCACATGGTTAGATTCAGCATATAAAAAACACCAAAAATTTAATTTTAGTTGAAATCAAACAAAGTTTAATTTTGGACCCTTCAAACCTTAATATGGACTAATTTGAAAACAGGGCCCAAAAAAAAATCTAAATGCACAATAAGATTCAGCATATCATATAGCCGCAATAATTCAGTTTTTGATGAAATCAAACAAAGTTTAATTTTGGACCCTTTGGACCCCAATGTAGACCAATTTAAAAATGTGGCCCAATATCCAAAATTGTAATACAAGGTTAGAACCCCCAAAAATTAAAGACTTTAAATTAATCCCATTGAAATTGGTTAAAAGATTTGTATTTATTTTCAATTGAAGATTTCTTGCTATTGCACAATACTGTGCTATTGCGCAATACTGTGCTGTTGCACAATACTTAGTTAATCTGTTATGTTTAATAATTTACACCCCCCCTTTGGTGTGTATCTCCTGACATATCAGTATTTGTTGCTTTTATATATAAATCAGAAATAATCTATGTAAAAATGGAAAATTTTGGGAAAAAAGCCAAAATATTATAAAAAAAAAAAATCCCCTTTTTAAAAAAAATTTGAAATTTTGAAAAATCTTGAAGAAAAAAGTATGAACTTCCCACGTCGTTTCCCCCCCCCAAAAAAAAGGTTAAAAAAAATCCCCCCTCCAAAAAAAAAATTGGCAAAAAATTTGAAATTACAAAAATTTTGAAGAAAAAAAATATGAACCCCCCAAAAAAATCACCCACCCATAAATTTTTGTTGTTGAAATTTTGAAGATTATTTTCTGTTCAGGAAAAATGTACAATTTCAAAGAGTTCCATAAACTTTAACATAAGTTATTGTCTGGAAACTAGAAAAATGCTTGTTTTTGGCCACTTTTTTTATCCCTAATTTATAAACGTTTGGGGCAATTACCCCCAAACTCAATCCCAGCCTTCCCTTTGTGGTATGGAACCTTGTAGTACAATTTCAGAGAGATCCATACACTTAAACACAAGTTATTGTCTGGAAACTACAAAAATGCTTCTGGTAAAATTTCATAGAGATCCATTCACTTAAATTAAAGTAATTGTCCGGAAACCAAATGTGTCTTTAGACGACAACAACGACAATATGATTTTTTGCAGTCGTATAAAAATTGTTAATGTTACAGCATTTTTTAAATGCAAAATACTGTGTTTCACAAATTTAATAGCAAAATCTCATGTTATGATACATACAATGACAGTTAACCAAAATTATGTTTTTATACATATGTTAAAACAATGTCAGTTACCCAAAGTTTTGTTACCAAAAGTAAAGTAGCAATACTCCAATTTTAAAATTCCTAATGACTAGCATTAATTATATACAGGTAAACACTCTATAGAAAGTTACATCCAAACTCATTCATGAGTTAACTTAATTCTTTGCCTCCTGGTCAATTCTGTTTCCATCTTATGGACAGCTTAAAAATTTCAGGGGTTTAAACCAAAATAATGCTATGATGCAAATGGGAAAAAGTAACAGTGGTGTCACATGAAGCACGTCACTTCATCTGAGCAATATTTATACCAATATCTATAAGCTCTTTAAATAGCTAAACGTATAATTCAAATTATACTGACCAGATACAAGAAATTTTATTTTAAAGATGAAAAAAGTTAAAGTGTGACTTTTTTTTAATCTCTAATCTTGGCAATTGTATTATATTTATCTTTTTAATGCTGGTTAATGAAATCATAGCTGTGTACTGGCTGGTCATTACAAAGTTGACATGCCTACATAGCTATTGAATATTCATGATTTGATAGATAAGAACAGCATGTGTAGCCAAAACTAGGAGTTGTAGATTTGTAGCATTAATGTATATATATGTAGTTTTGAGAATACAAAATAATTACAGAGATATATAGTTTTTAATTTTAATTATCCGAGCAAGTATCAATTGACTTCTTACATTCACTGAATGAGCGTTTGTTTTTTAAAGTGAATATACCACATTGAATCTGGTAGTTCAAATATAACATGTGCAGCTTAATTCATTTTAAAGAAAACATGTAGAGTTCAGCTATCTACTTGAGTGGAATGTGCTCATCATAAGGAACAGCAGTAAATAAAATGTTAAATCTTCATGCTTCCATTGTAGAAAGTTATACTAAATGATTGGCAGATAAAACTGGATAGATGTGATTTTTATTTGCTAAGATGTAATCTGCTTCAAAGAGAAATAATTACAAATTATTGAGATGTCAGCAGAGCTCTTGTAGTAATGTACTTGGATTATTGAGAACTCTGCCATCAAATAGTAAAGAACTTCCATGAAAGGTCATAATAAAAGGAATGACAAATGATTGTGATGTCATTGACAGCTGAAGTTCTTGTACTAGGATAAAAACTCAAGTGTACCCAATAATTCAGCACTTCTGTGAAGAGGCCATTATAAAGGGATGACAACAGAGCATCATAACTTCAAATAATACAACACATACTTGAAAGGTCCACAAAGGGATAATAGTAGGGTGCTCTTCCTTTAGAAACCTACCTGCTGATAGGGTCTCTTGGTGAGGATTGGGCTTCACCATTTATCATTTCTTTTCTTCTGTCTCTCAGTCTTACATCATTCTCTGATTGACTTCTCTCTCGTTCATTCTTACGATCTGAAAAATCAAAAACTGTACCTTCTCTGTTCTTTAAATTTCACTATTCAAACAGGACACATTAAACCTGTCTATTACTGTACATGTATATGTTTATCAATTTTTGTAATGTTTCAACTCCTTTTAAAAATCTTTGAAAGTGTTTTATTTATTTATATTTTTCTTTCAAATTTAAAACTAAATGCATAAATTCACATATTTAGAGAAATATCAATGAAAACATTATAATTTTTGCATTAAAGACCACAAGACATCTACTATTTTGTGTGCAAAAATTAAAATGTCCTTGCATAAAAAGATCTGATTTCTCATCACATCTTATCATGATAAAAAAATGTTTGCATACAAATCCTCCACAACAAAATATAAAGGCAAAACAGTTGCAGTATGTGACCCTAAGTCTGCATTAATTTTCAATAATTGTGATTTTTCAATTATTGGTGCAAGAAGTTACAAAACAGTTCTCACATTGTGTGTCCCCTCTAACTGAAATTATTCAACCCACCATTGCATAAAAATCTGATAAAAGCAAAAAAAAGTGCAAAGATAAAAACAAACTGACAAAGATGTGTATCACACAAAAAGAGTTTGTCTGGCAAGCCACAAACTTTTTACAGACAATATATGTACCGGTATGTCTTAATAATCATATATCATTTTATTTTTAAGGAATTTCATTCTTTAACAACAAAATAGATTATAAATAATCCGAAGTTCCAACTACCATTACAGAAGCAGAGTTTACTGAATAATTTACAAATACACCTCACACAAGTGCCCACACATTTAAAGATGTGATTGTTATCCTCCTTAAAGGGAGATAATTGGTGGTTGTTATCCTCTTCAAAGGGAGATAATAACCAAAAACTTACCAAAGATAGAGATATGCCCTTGTAGGATCATTGCTGTTAGTATTTAACATTTGATGGTTAATATATTTTCATTTTGATGGTTATGTTTAGGACAGCATTGTTTAAAAAAGATAAATTCTGATTGATTACAGGTAGACATAAAGATAAAACAACACATAGACATATATATATATTATTTTCATTCAAAGTTTCAATTTAAGGCTTACCTAGCTCACAAGAAAAAAATATTGATTTAATTTTTGTAAGTTCTGAATAAAAGATTTACTGAAATTGAGGAAGGAGTAAGGTCTTCAGGCCTAGTTTTGGCTCTATAAATTGACCTATATAACACTTGTACTCAATCTAAAAAATAAGTTTAATACTATATTAAAATTCCAAATATGAATTTTAACTTACAAGGAAGTGTGACCTGTAGTATCTCCTTTACTTTGGCATGTAAAGGATCGTTATCTGTAACATCTGTTTCACTGTCCATCTGATTCACGATCAAATCTTTGAACCGGAACTCAAAGTCTTCTGTCCTGACAGACTCAGCATCGCTGACGTAGATTGGTTTACGCAGTGAATTGTAAGGTGACGAGTGGTGATTGTTAGTAGGTTTTTGTTTGTTATAGACAGGAGGTGAGGATTTAGACCCTGTAAGGATAGAATAAACAGTTTTATATGCTTTAGCATACAGTTTTTGGATGAACACAGAACGCTGTGATTGGTTGGGAATTAAAGTGCCATTTTCACGCTTTTTGGATAAAATAGATTTTACATTAGCTTCTATAACAGAGTCTGGACCTACAATAGAAGGAAAACATATTTTTTTAATACAACAACAAAATAAGAGTGCACACGCTGAAATGTCTCATCTGTTTTACTTATATCATTCAATTCATGTTGAAAGTCCATAATATAAAGGTTTTACTACAAGTATCACATAAACTTAACATTATCAATGTTAAATGAAAATGAGGTCACGGTCATATGAACCCTGCCAGACAGACATGTACACCTTACAATCATTCCATACAACAAATATACTTGACCCTTTGCTTATAGTATCTGATAAACTGACAAAATTATGAAAACTTATCATTGACCAATGAACCATGAAAATGAGGTCAAGGTTATATAAAACCTGCCAGACGGACATGTACACTTTACAATTATTCTATACACCAAATTTAGTTGACCTATTGTTTATAATATCTGAGATACAGTTACAGATCATGTAACTTTAACCTTGATCACTGATCCATGGAATGAGGTCATGGTCAGGTGAACTCTACCTGACAGACATGTGGACGTTGCAAGGAACCCATTTACCAAATATAGTTATCATATTACTCATAATAAGTGAGTATTTCACTTAACAAATATATGGAGAATGTGTCCATGGGACACAGATGATGCCACCGCTTGCATATAACATTATAAAGGAACATAACTCAAGAACGGTAAAAACGACGCCATCCAAATTCAAACTTGATCTGAGTGTTGTGGTAATAAGCATTGAGTACAAGTTTCATAACATTTGGTTGAGGCAAACTAAAGTTAGAGAACGGAAACTAATTTTGTGACATATGGACGAACGTACAGACGAACTAGGGTAACACTTAATGTCCCCTCTGCTGCGGCAGGGGGATTAAAAACTGTGATTTTTTTTAAGCAGTCACTGAACCATGAAAATGAGTTAAGGAACAATGGACATATGACAGACAGAAACATAAGGTATCTGCACACAAGGTATGAAGTATCCAGGTCTTCTACATTCTGAAATATAAAGCTATAAACAAATAGTTTACGCTATCGCCGCTGACGAATTGTATACCTATGACTTTCATACTGGGATTTTCGTCGCAAGGGACAAAAACCAGTTTAATTAAAGATGTTCAAACAATTTGACGTGTGAATATTTGGCCTTTAATCTTGCTATCTGATATTCTGCATATCATTGTACTGTACAAAAAATATCAAGCATTGTCAATGGCAACATGACATTAGATAAACTATGATATATATAGAATAATGGCATTTTTGTTTTTGATACTGACTTTATCAGCAAGAATATCAAGCGAGCCCGCTAGGGCGAGCTAATATTCGAGCTGATGAAGTCAGTATCAAAAAATAAAATGCCATTATTCTTTTTATCGGCAATTTGTTATAACTGTGGGTTTTTTTGGTTGAGAATATGAAGAAGAATGAAATAGTTAGTAAAACTACTTTTACGCGTACAAAATGTTGGGATAGTTGTTCCGTTGTATGAATGACGTCGCATGCATTTCATTGATAAATTGATGGGATGGACTTGAGCACGCGACGTCGCTGCACTTATACAAGAAGTCATTGCCTAATATTTTTGAGTATCAAGTCCTGTCCATGATCTTGAAAATATTAGGCAGTAAGATTAAAGGAAAACTGTACAAATTGCCGATAAAACTGAATAACTACTGTTCTGACAGATTCACTTCAAGTATCTCAACCAAACAGATGTCCTGTAAAACTCCAAGTTATACTGAAGATATTTTCTGGCTCAACCTTCCAAAAAACTCTATATATACATGTTTTGGTAAACATAGGAATTCATAAAATAAAAAAAAAACCAATCAATTGAAGATGATTTTAAGACAAATCTTATAGAAAATACATGTAGCCAGAGAGGTTCTAAGTGTTTGTTTGACCTCACCTTCCACCCTGGTATATAGAATATGTCTGACACCTTGATATTTGTTTCATATTTATAATTTCACCTACTTTTTGGACGTAAGCGATCAATTAAAGTTTTGGCATCACGATCATCACCGTTCTGTTGTGGAGTTCTATTCTTGCTGTCGTTTGATACAGAATCATCCTCTTTGAATCCTAAAATAAATACACCATTCATTTTCATCAAAACTTTTCTTAATCAACAATTTCCTAATATATCTCTTTCTTTCAAAATCTGAAATATCAAAGATTCTGTTCAACAAGTTCGAGCTATAAAGAGTTAATATTTGAAAAATATTGCCCAAAAACAACTTCATATCATAAATCATACTGATTTCTCATCAACAATAATTCGTACAAATTGTAAACCATTTTATAAAACTTAAGTAAAAATCTATCTTTCTTAAAACGAGAATTGCCTAATTTTTTTCTTAAGGTCAAACGTAATTCTACTCAAACTATTTCTAATATTTCATACAAAATAGAAATATAGTTATAATCAAAATGAAATAATATATTTTAAATGGGTAGCTGGATTGTGCAACCATAATGATATACTATTCACCATTATTATGTATTGTGAGTGTATAAACTCAATGGATAAAAGTGATAAAAGTGCAAGCTGTGAACAATCTACCAATAGGCCTAAGTAAGGAATTCACAGTAAAAAAAGGGACTGAAACATTTGTATTGGCCACTAATCAAGTACAAATATACAGGTTCAGTACTAACAGTCTCAGCTTTTAGCCCGTGCATCTAGATTTTTGTTTCAAAGCTCCAAAATTGGTCATTTGTTGCAAAAAACTTCAATTTTAAAGATTTTTCATCCTTTTTCTTTAAATGCAACACCAAGAGATGCTTATAGATGTATCTTACTGCAGTCTGAATAGAGAGTGGGCCCCAGGGAACAAATGACCCACAAAAGTGCATAGGTCTGAGAAAAACAGTTTTGGTATGGCAGTCTATAAAAAAAACATTTCAACCAAAAATCGGGATTTTTCCAGATTTTTTGCTTCATCTGGACCTGCCATTAGAAGCAGTCATACCTGAGACGTATTCAAGTAATAATATGTAAGTGCAGTCATTAGTTTCTGTAAGTTTAAGACCTCTGTACTGTGTTGGTCAAAGATAGAAGGGAAGCCATCCTATCCAGAAATGTCATTTTTCTCTTGATTTCAATTATCAAGTTCTAATTTGGACTTAAACGGCTCCTTAACTCTGAGGAACATGACAATACATCTTAAGGTTGAGGGAACATGCATTGATTTCAAAATAAATATATCCTACCGCTGACCTATCAAAGTATGGAGACCCACTTGTGCCAAAAAAAATGTGTTTTTGGAAGATGACGTATTTTGGCCCTACATTGTAACATATTATTATTAAAATTCTGTTTTGCAACCTCTCCAGTGCTAATTATTTTTTACTTGCCATGATATCCAGTTACCAATGAGATTATGAGTAATGGTATTGAAAAGGGACAGAACTCTGCTTACCTGATGTCACATGATCAAGTTTTATAAATGAATGTCCCACAACCAATGATATGAAAAGGGAGATAACTCTATTTTCCTTATGTCAGGCAGTCAATTTAAACAAATCCTATACAACTAAAATCATATCTAAGCCACATTTATATATTAATATAAAAAGTTATAAAAAAGCTATTACTAAAAAAGTCTAGTAAACAAACTAAAAAAAAAGAAAGAAAATAAACAAAGAAAATTAAAATTCACTCAAAGACACAGATCTGACATAAAAATAAACAAAATGGAGAGAGACAAACTCTTAATAGTTATAGTTCAGACTTTCACAATGTCAGGTAAAATTTAGTCAAATTACGATACTATGGATTTGTGTAATGAATATTATTTACATGATTGTTAATAGGGAAGACTTTAATTTACTGATTGTACACTGTTACATTGTGTTTTATATGTCAAGGCTTGTGATTGGATTAAACTGTGCATTTTCAAGGTCAAGGAAAAAACATCTGCTGTATTATTTACTCAGTTAGAAGGTAGACACAAACCAACAAGTGAAATGAGAACTAAAACAACATCCAAAGACCACAAAATATATAAAACAACAGCACACCTGAAGCAGACTTTGGGACTGTGTCAAAATAATCCCAGAGAAGCGACTCCTCGCCTTTGGCAGATTTTTCCGAGTCAGAAGAGCTCTCATCGGCATCTGATTTGTATTCCACAGTATCGTCTGGTTAACCAACATAGCATTTACAAAACATTGTTAAAACAAATATCACAACATTTAACATTCTGTCAAATATTTCAGTCAGAAGCACATGAATTAAAAACTTAGCATAATATTATAATGTTCTTAATCTTTTGACCACTACAAAATTTATATCAATTACTATTAACTGCTTTCAGTCTTCTTGTATTTGAAAACATTTTTATATTAGAAATGGAATAACATGTATAATGAATGAAATGAATGAGCAATGAATATGAAATGGTTTATATATTGCAGTTGTATATGATATTACTAATATAAGTGTTCAATTGTGTACATGATGATGTATATATCAAGAAAATGCACAGATTTTATACATGGTTTTGGTGTATTTGTCCTTATTTTCCTAGTACAATGATTAATAAATAAAGTTTTCAAGACAATTTCTTCTGTTAAAAATATTTTGGTAAAAGTTTAAGCCTGCATCTTAAATCTATGTTTAAATGATAACATTTTCAATAATAAAAATAAATAAAGCTAAACATACTGAACACATTGCAAAGCAAATGAAAACACTGAATATAAAAAGGTAAAAATAAAACTAGAATTTTAACTTTATATAAAAGTTTTAAGTTTCTGAAGTCAATAAAACATTTCTTTATTGTTTTGCTCCTTATTAATTAAGCTTTGAAGATATACATATAGATATGTTATGTTGGAATATGTAATAACAATGAAGTTTAAATCATAAATATTTTGGTATATTTATAGTCTGTAGTAAATTTAAATATAAAAGTTCTGCAATATATGAGTGCACAAGGAAATTTAAAGTAGTTATTTATCAAAGCTAAACAAATTTTGACAAAAGCATCATATACAGACTGTATCTAGTCGAAACTAGAGGCTCCAAGGAACCTGTGTCACTCACCTGATATTTTTATTTACAATTGATGCATAAATCAATGCAACAGTTATACTTTTGCTTTAGTTTCAGAGATATAAGCCAAAAACTGCATTTTACCCCTATGTTCTATTTTTAGCCATGTCTGCCATGTTGGTTGGCAGACAGGGTCATCGGACACATTTTTTAAACTAAATACCCTAATGACGATTGTGACCAAGTTTAGTTAAATGGTTTAGTGTCTCAGTTGTTTCAGAGGAAAAGATTTTTGTAAAAGATTTACAAAAATTTACCAAAAATTGTTAAAAATTGACTTTAAAGGGCAATAACTCCTTAAGGGGTCAACTGACCATTTTGGTCATGTCAACTTTTTTGTAGATCTTACTCTGCTGAACATTATTGCTGTTTACAGTTTATCTATAATAATATTCAAGATAATAACCAAAAACGGCAAAATTTCCTTAAAATTACCAATGCAGGGGCAGCAACCCAGCAACGGGTTGTCCGATTCATCTGAAAATTTCAGGGCAGATAGATCTTGACCTGATAAACAATTCTACCTCGTGTCAGATTTGCTCTAAATGCTTTGGTTTTAGAGATATAAGCCAAAATCTACATTTTACCCCTATGTTTTATTTTTAGCCATGGTGGCCATTTTGGTTGGTTGGCTTGGTCACCGGACACAATTTTTAAACTAGATACCCCAATGATGATTGTGGCCAAGTTTGGTTAAATTTGGCCCAGTAGTTTCAGAGGAGAAGATTTTTGTAAAAGTTAACGACGACGGACGATGACTGACGCCGACTGACGCCGGACGCCAAGTGATGAGAAAAGCTCACTTGGCCCTTCGGGCCAGGTGAGCTAAAAAGAAACATTCAAAACCTATTTCTGATCTACATTATTTTATACCAAATAAGTTTGAAAAAAACAATTAATTTTTTTGTATTTCTCTTTTTTAAAAAGAATTATCAAGAAATTCTTGATTTATCAAATCAGAACAAAATAATAAATTGCATATATCAAAATAAGGGAAAGGGAGATAATTCAAAGCAAAGCTTGTTACCTGAACTATACACCAGTGAATCTTGGAATTTTCTGTTGAAATCTTCTGTTTTAACTGTGTCTGTATCGCTAGGTGCTGGCTGCTTGTCTTGATAACCTGTAATATCATTAAGATAAACTGTTAACACAGAGATATGTCTCGCCTATTTGTTATTTTGATATTGCAAATGTTGAAATTAAAATTACAATACTTTAACAAGTAAGTTATGCAAATATTCAAAGTCAATGAACCATGACTGAAGGTACATGGCTAAACAATCTCCATGGAAATGAGATGTGCCAATGATAATACAACAGCATACCAAATACCACTGACTTATTATAAGTCGTTCCCTTTAAACAATCCTAAACACAAACATTAACTTGTAAACTATGTAAAAGTTTCAAAGTCAATGAACCATAATTAGGGGGTAGGGTTATATAATCTCCATGGAAATGAAACTTGCAAATGCCAATACATTTGCATACCGAATATCATTGACTTAACATTAGTGGTTCATCTTAAACTTACCTAATCATAAACTAATACATGTAAACTAAGCAAAAGTTTCAAAGTCAATAGACCATGACTGAGGGGTAAGGACCAAATATTCTCCATGAAAATAAGATGTGCTAATGCTTATACAACTGCATACCAATTATCAATGGCCTACCACTAACGGTTCCCCTTAAACTGACCTAATCACAAACTAATACATGTAAACTAAGCAAAAGTTTTAAAGTCAATAGACCATGACTGAGGGGTGGGGCCAAATAATCTCCATGGAAATGAGATATGCCAATGCTTATACAACTGCATACCAAATATAATTGACCTACCAATAGTGGTTCCCCATAAACTGACCTAATCACAAAATGATACATGTAAACTAAGTTTCAAAGTCAATAGACCTTGACTGAGGGGGCGGGGCCAAATAATCTCCATGGTAATGAGATGTGCCAATGCTAATACAACTGCATACCAAATATCATTGACCTACCACTAGCGGCTTACCATGAACTAGACCTAATCACTAACTAATACATTGTTGACGCTGCGCTGTCGCCGCCGCCGACGCCGGAAACAGCATACCTATGTCTCGCTTTTTGACTCCGTCAAGGTGAGACAATAAATCATATAAACTATTCAGTAAAAATAAAATGCCAGGGATATTATATCTTCTGCTTATGGACATCTAATTAGCTTGAAAGTTTCTTTGCGATTTATTCTTATTCTTTACTGATTTGTAGTTGGGTTTTTTTTTTTTTGTGTTTCTCTTTTTTAAACACAATACACATATTCATTGGAGTGTCCATTTATTAAATCAGTTATCCTATCAGTTTAAAATCCTGTAAAGTTGGACAATTACAAAGTTATCAAGGAGACAACTATACTTCGTCTGATTTCAACTAGGTACCGACAGTTAGATAAGTTTTGTAAAATTTGGTAAAAATTATGAACAACAGATTGTATGGCTATTTTGTTGAGTGTGACATTTGCCAATAATAAAAACGATACAAATTTTACTGCACCAGATGCACATTTAGACAAGAAATGTCTCCTCAGTGATGCATGAACCAAATCTTTGAAAAAACCACAACTTATACAAACATTGAAAAGCTGATCAAATCATAACGGACCTAAACTCTAAATACTTAGGAGACTTCAAAATACATATCAGTAGAAAATGAGACAGTAACCTAACAACATAGTGTAAGGAACAGTAAATTAAGGTGTCATTTTGTATGCTTGATAAATGAGGGAGAAAATGAAAAGTCAACAAAAGGAGTATATAAGAAGGATTTAAGGATGATATAGAATACATTCTGGTCTGATTGTGATAATTAAAAAAAATTACTTTCCAATACCTGGTTTATGTATATTTGCTTTATAAACTTTGACTAAACCAATCATGTCTATCATTATAATTCTTTAATTCTTGTGCCATAAATATAACACATTCAATCAAGTCTATAACACTTCTCATAAAATTCAACAATAAAATTCTGCTTTGTGTATTACTTATACAAATTATTACACATAATCCACACCATCAGATTAGACTAATTATAACTGAGGATTAGTAAGGTTATAATACTCTATTCCTACATAAGACCACAAAGTCGTTGACTTTTAAAGTCCAAAACAAATAATAAAACTTTTATTCGATTTAGTATATGATATGTCATTACATGATGTGTAAGAATGAGTGGGCATAATTGTCTTATTTTTTGGGGTACTTCTATCCGACATTAACTATATGGTTAACATATCATTGCTCTTGATGTGTTAATTTTTGTATACTTCATGGATTACAAAAATCATGAAATTTAATTCTCAATGACAGGTATATTTCATCATTGATTTATCATATGTCTAATTTCAATCCAAGAATCAGAAATATAAAACCATCACCATACAAACCAAAAGAAGTGGTTGAAGATACTAGGTGAAATTGTACATGTCCCTTTCTTTATGTTTTTTTTGGGGTTTATTTTTTTCTTTGTTAAAAAAGTTATCTCTTTTTTTGTATCCCCACCACATCTTCTTAAATTTATTAATACAAAAGTACATCACTTCTAATTCTGAAATTTTTGTTTGAAAAACCAAGCTGAATTATTAACATAAACTAGACATTCTGCATAGTTTTGCTTGAGTGTTTGAAGATTTATCTCCCCTGTTACTAGTTTTTCACATTGCCATTTTTGTATCTGTTATATTTTATTCCTTTCAATCATTTCTTGAAAGTAGTTAAAAGTGTCACAACACTGCTTGATCTTAAGGGTGTGGTGCAGTGTCTCTCCTTATACAAATCTTATAATGGCAACACTGCTTGATCTTAAGGGTCTGGTGCAGTGTCTCTCGTTATACAAATCTTATAATGGCAACACTGCATGATCTTAAGGGTCTGGTGCAGTGTCTCTTGTTATACAAATCTTATAATGGCAACACTGCTTGATCTTAAGGGTGTGGTGCAGTGTCTGTCCTTATACAAATCTTAAAATGGCAACACTGCTTGATCTTAAGGGTCTGGTGCAGTGTCTCTCGTTACACAAATCTTATAATGGCAACACTGCATGATCTTAAGGGTGTGGTGCAGTGTCTCTCCTTATAAAAATCTTATAATGGCAACACTGCTTGATCTTAAGGGTGTGGTGCAGTGTCTCTCCTGATACAAATCTTATAATGATAACATTACGGAAGAAAAGGCAATGTTATGTATTATTTCTCTTCTGCAATCCCCTTACTATTGTCACAACAGCATTTTAGACATGATATAAATACCTGTTCTCTTGCGTAAAATTTGTTTGAACTTTTCATCCACATCATGAGCAGAAACAGAGTCTAAATCACTTTGTCCTTTTCTTCTTTGTGTATCTTCAGCTGGAAAAATAATAAGCAAATTAACTGTTTGGTAAGTTTACATTCCTGAAACATATTCTATGAAGTGCAACATGCTTGATGGAACTTTATCTTAGAATATAATCTGGTTGCTACTGTTTTTTCACATAAATCAAAGTAGATGTTGGTGTCAATGAGACAGCAAACCTACAACACAGTTAAAATCTGCTGATCAACATTAATAAGGATGACAATTCAGTAATGATTCTGAAAGTCTCAGATTTTTACCAGATCAGATTGGTACCCCTCGAAAGAACATTGTCAACCTTGGTTTCGCCTCAGTTGACAATGTTTTCACAAGGTAACAATCTGCTTTATCACCCTCTCATCAATGTGTCAATTTGTACTATACACCAGAACAAATGATGTGGATGTAAGCAACTATAGGTCATTGTGTGGCCTTCAACAATGAGCAAAATTCTAAAACAGTAATAAGAAAACAAATATGACAGCCAGCAACCAACCACAATAAGAATGACAGGCTCTTGACTTATCAATTCCAATTGAGTATCATTCTTGACTTGTGAATTTTGAAAATGTCTAGCAGACCTTGAAGCCCTTCAGAATGTGTGAAAATGTAAAATATGCATTTTATTCAAATCAAACTAAACTTACTGCTGATACATATTATCCCCAGCTTCGTATATTTCTAGGGTTTTGATTGGTTGACGCACGTCGTTAAAAAACCCATAGCCCCAAGTGTTACTAACCAATATACCCAGACGTTGCTACCCATTACCCCGGAGAACTTCACACGCATTTTCCTTAGTTCCATGGTTGTTCCTAGTAAAAGATTTAATTCTGTAGATTATACATGGTGTCTGAATAAAATGTTTAATCCACTAACGATTTTATCCTATTATGCCCATCATTTGCATTCAATTTAGTAAATGCACCACTTGGCTGCAACATTGTTAATGAATGGGACTACTGGCCTAGCTATGCAAATGACCAATGTTGACATCACACCGTCTATGCTGTAACGCTCGCAACACTGAGTGCCAAATTTGACTCATTCCAGTTTCTCTGTCTCTGGATTAAAAACGTCTTATATTTGACTACCTGTAGGGTTCTACCACGGGTAGTACCTTACACCATGTTAAAAATATGTCAAATTCCCAAATTTCAATAAAACTTTTTTAAATAATAAAAAAACGGTGCTTTCATGTTACAGTTTGTGCTTGAATTTCCCTAAAAATCGCCAGATTCGGACTAAGACTGGGATAAATTCGTTAACTATGTTCATATCCGTAAATATGGATATTTTAACACCCATATCTACAGATATGAATGTAGATAACTTATATGATCTAAAGTGAAGGATTCCTCTATACACTTTTAATTTAAGTAATTCAAATAAATTTTATATAATCCAGTAACAACATGATAATGTATTGATTTAAAACACCACTACTTTGCCTCCTCATACATATGGCTTTTCTCCAGTTTAACAGTGAATCTTGGGTATTTGATAAGTCCCAGTTACTATCTAAGCCAATGTATCAACGATGATTAAAGTTGCTTACATCAACGACATTTGGTCTCTGGTGGATAGTTGTCTCATTGGCCATAAGACCAAATCACCTTATTTTAATACGTTCTAGCTAGGATTAAAGGGCAAAGGAGCATAATCATAGCCTAGTTTCTGGTCCAAAAAAGGGACAAACTTGATCATGTGTATAGATAAAATATTTTAAAAATTATGAAGTTTTGGTTGATTTATGGTATTTTAAGAATGCAAAAATGTTTTTTATAGTAGTTAAACTGATTTTTTTGTATTTATTTGGGTAGAGGGGTACACAGAAAGAGCAGAGGAGATTGATTGATTGATTGTTGGTTGCTTAATGTCCAATGGCAAATATTTCATGTATGTTCAGGACAAGAAAAATTAAAATACAATAGGTAGGTCCTGAAATAGAGGCCGTCTGGGATGAAGGTCGGGGAAATTGAGACTTCCACTGTAAAATGAGGATATATAAGATAGGGACAGAAATTTTGCCTTGCAACAGGCCACCTATGGTCCCCTCAAAGAGTTGTTACAGTGCAGAGGAGAGCACAGAAAGGGCAGAAGCCTTGGGTGCACAAAAAGGACAGGAGTAGCTATACCCTCTATTTTAAGGTAAATAGCACACTGCTTTACTAATATTAAAAACAGCGACCAATGATTATATCTGTTTTTTGTTTAGTTTTCTGTTTTTGTTGTTTTTAGGAGGGGTTTGAGTGGGGGGGTGGTTGCACAGCAATTTCAAAATAAAAAAGCGGCATTTTAACATATCACTGTAACATTCTATCTAGTAAAACTTTAATAATATGAGACATGATAAGCCAATTAACTTACTAATCAATGAAAGTTAACTTACTACCTGAAGTAAATCAACCCATGTAAACAAGGACAATACAATAATTGGTATAGTTAATACTCAAAGGTGGATATATACTTGGGTTTCAATAAATTGTAAATTGTAATGATATATGAACCCTATAGTACAAATATGTGGCAATTTTCTGTTCAGGGTAAATTATTCAACATACATATGAACTCAATAATTAAAAAATCCAATCAACAATTCATTCTGCAAGATTTCTCTATTTTCTCTATTTTCACTGCAGTAATTTCTCTATTTTTGAAAATAGCTGGAGATACAAATTCCTACAACACAATATATCCTTACTTATTTCTGTGTACACAATACACATTTTTAGTCAGTTTTATTAGATATACTATGACAACAATTTTGGGAAGGCAAACAAAAATAATGTTCAATAACTTTGAAGGACACTTTACAGAATAACCAAAGCCTTCTAAGGTAAAGTTTGCATGAAGAAGTTGCAATCTTAGGTTTAACACCATTATGTAATTTTTTTACCAAAATTTTACAATCAAAATGTATCATTGAAATTCTACATAGAATAATTCCTGAAATAAATTTTTTTCTACTCTTACGTCTAAATTAAAACTTTCATTCTGTCATACTAGACTGACATCAAAAAGTCTTACTATAATGCAGCTCTACTGTTTATGTATAAGACTTAAAATAAATTTCTTTTCCTCATTTGTTTAATTTAGGTACGGTGCAGTCCGTTTTATCCGCGCACCTAAGACTTTTGGCTTCACTTCGGTAATCTCATAAAACCAATAATCAGATAATATTGTGTGAACAAATTCATGACATACTTTAATTTTATGAAATCTTCTTTATGTATGGTTTCACCATTAAGATTTTATGTAATGTGTGTCCAAAATTAGGGAAACCCCTGTTTTGACAGTTCTTCAAATGTCGGAAGATTTCACACATGCTTTCTAAAAATAGCTAATTCTGTTTACAGGAAAGATTTTATACTACGAAATATAGTTCAGTTTGAACCAAACAGACTGCCAAGGATGCAGAGCAGAATTTATTCCATTTTGATAAGAAATTGACTTAAATTGAAACCAATGATGATGTATCTTTTAATGGAAAATGGCTAAATATGGTTAATCATGGGATTGCAATTATAAATTTATGCTTGAACTTATCAATTTAAATCTTTTTTGTTCTTTGGGAAGACTAAAACAATTACAAGAACGATTATATTTGTGTTACATTGCGGATATGACAAAATCAGGTAATGCGTGATATCACCAGCCGCGCTGATACAGGGGATTCCACTGTAGATCTATGCATAATCATGCTAGCTAAAAAAGGGAATTTACCAATTTACCATTTCTTTGTTTTAAGTTTTTGAGCATAATTTTTAATAAACATATAATGTGTTAAGAGTGCATTTTTTCATTTCATAGTAAAATAAGTATTTTATTTACCGTCTTTGAACCTGACATGTCTCTTTACAGAATAATTCTCCATTATTAAATCATAACAATAATTCCTAAGTCAAATAAGTCACAAAAATCGTAATAAAATCTACGTCTTATAAAAGTGCTTTTTCAAAAGATTGGCAATATGTTCACATTTAATTCTTGTGCATTAGTAAACATTGGTGTATTTCATTATTAAGTAATGACAGATTAAGTCTAATCCTGTTCATTGTTGCATTCCGTTTACACAGAAATCCGTTTACATTTAAATTAAATGATTTTGTTTGCGTTTGGAATTGACATGCAAAAGTTTACCATTATAATTTATACGATGTATTTCACACCCTCTAAGGAAATATATGACATGTCACTTCAATACAAAATGTATTAATCAAACTACAACTGAGTATTTCTAATCCATTTTATAATAAATGAATAGAGTTGAGACTCTAGTTTTCATAGCTATTAGTTTAATAAGACCAAATATTAATTAATATGTACTTCTTGTATAAAGTATTCATTATAAACTGTGTGTTTCACAATATGAAAAGTAACAAATTTCTATACCTACAACAAACACAAAACCAATATTGCAATATAGCTTAAAGTATAGGGCATTATTAAGCCCAAAATATGGAACAAATTACAGAAATTTTTCAACATACAAGATCACAAACCTGTTAATATTAAATTAAGTGGTATTGAGGAAATAGGGTAAACTTTAACATTCCATGAGTATCCATCACATTACCAAGCGATGAAAATTGCAAATTTTGAACATTTCCCAATATTTTGTTTTTTTAATCAATATTTACATAGATTTTGTCTTGTCAAAAGGTAAAGTATCTAAAAACATGAAGAAGACACATAACCAGTCTCTTAAGGTATCACATAAGAAATTAGATACAAAATTTAAAGAAGGAACAAATAGTAACTGCTTTGACGAATGCAATGCAATTTTTGTATAATTTTTCTATAAATGTAAACCATTGTCAACAATGAAAGAAGATAAGCAAATCTTCTGAAACTACTTCACCAAGTATAGCTGATCTATTTCAAGCTTGGTTCCAGATATCAAGAAGCTACAAATCATAGTAGCAAAGAAAAATAAGGTTACAGACAAACAGACAAAGAAACAGTATACCCCTCTCCAACTTGAGTAGAAATATATCAGACATATAGAGGTCATTATATGATCATAAACAAAGGTTGACCTCTAGATGTCCACTGGTCATTGGTGAAGTTGGCTTGTTTTCTTATTAAGGTTTACCTCATATCTCCATTTTACAATATTCAATGACAGACATATGTCCAAAAAAGGAAAAGTTTATAAATCATTTTAACAGAATATCATATAAATCTTTATATATATGTGAAATTACATCTTTTTATGTAAAATGCACAGACCTTAAATGATCATCTTTTGTGCATAAAGCCTCTTCTCTGTGATAAATGGGAATATTCAACAATAATAACAAACTTAAACGGCTATTGATCTGTTTTGTAAATTGACATGGAAGACTAACGTATATAAACCACACAATACAAAGTTTCTATCAAATCATTTCAATTTTTTTTTTTTTTTCTTTCCAATTCTTGAATCATTACCAACTTTTTCATATCTATTAAAATATGTTATCTTAAAAAAAATGTGCTTTGTCAAACTAACATGTTTTGAACGTAAAAAACAAGGTTTTAACATTGATGTCTTGGATTTTATCTGATTGATATAATGGGAAAAAAGGAATATGTTGTATTAATTCACAAAACAACGTTCTAACATACACTTGATAAAACCAAAAGCAAAGAAAACAGCACTTTTATATTCTTGTTTTTCATCTCAGTCATTGTTAGCCCTTCAACATTGAGCAAATTCTCATGCCTCCTGCAAGTTAAAGATGGTCCTTATCACCTATTTTAATGGAGTTTTTTTGTTTGATGTTGATCATGCTACATTTTTACATTAAAGATTTTTAAGAATACAAATGTTGAGTCATATCAACAAATTACAGACTACAACAGGCTGTTAGATTGAGAGAGTTAAAAGCTATCTAACTTGACTTACTATCATTTGCCACGTCACTGTATATGTCTACCACACCATTAATTCTGGTATCCCCATTTACCACAGGACTTTCTCTACCTCGTGATGATCCTGAGTAACTACCATTATATTTGTGTGTGGCTTTCATTGGACCTACATATCAGAGAAGACCAAATTGATTCATTCTTTAAATCAATGTTACCAACTACATATTGTTAAAATCTCATGGTAGACAAAAAAAAGCTAAGTATTAGTGAAAGATTGCAAATAAATGGATAATGTGTCCATGGGACACAGATGATGCATACAGCGCTATAAAGGGAATAATTCGAGAATTGTAAAAGTGAAGCCACCCAAATTCGAACTTGATCTGTGTTTTGAGGTAATAAGCATTGTGTATAACTTTCATAACATTTGGTTGAGGCAAACTAAAGTTAGAGTACTGAAACCAATTTCGGGACGTATGGACGGACGGACAAGGGTAACACTTAAATCAACTTATGAAAATGTGTATCCCCACAAATTATGTTACTTAATATCAGGATACTTGCAAAAGACATCACAACAATTAAGTAACATTCAAAACAATGACATCTTTGTTTTTCAACATAAATTTGGAATTATTTACTAATTTCTAAATATGATCTATTAAGTAGGATGTTGTCAAAATTGTTATAGTTGTCATCAAATTACAATGCAGCATCACTATATGTCCACCTGAAACAAGAATGTCATGGCTGATGCCCTCAATTAACCAGTTTTATTGACCAGTTTCAATACATGTATATTTAAAGCAAAAAGAAAAGTAGTTCTGAAATAACAAGTAAAACTGTGAGCTACTGCTCACTGATGATACCCCCGCCGAAATATTTCGGTAAACAGGAAGTTGTTGAGTGATGAATCTGAAAATGCATCACACGGTATAGCTGACATATATAAACCCTGAAACCAAATTTCAGAAATCATTGTCAAGCAGTTCCTGAGAAAAATGTGACGAAAATTTTCAACTTGGCTATCATGTGTAAAATAATACAAGTGTTCGGTAAACAGGAAGTTGTTGAGTGATGAATCTGAAAATGCATCGCACTGTGTAACTTACTTATATAAACCCTGAAACCAAATTTCAGAAATCCTTGTCAAGCAGTTCCTGAGAAAAATGTGACGAAAATTTTCAACTTGGCTATCATGTGTAAAATAATACAAGTGGTCGGTAAACAGGAAGTTGTTGAGTGATGAATCTGAAAACGCATCACACGGTGTAACTTACTTATATAAACCCTGAAACCAAATTTCAGAAATCCTTGTCGAGTAGTTCCTGAGAAAAATGCGACGAAAATATTCATGGGACGGACGGACTGATGGATGGATGGATGGATGGACTGACGGAAGGACAGACAGAGGTAAAACAGTATACCCCCAATTTTTTAAAGCAGGGGTATAAATATTGATCAAATATTTTAATGGAAAAATAGAGGAATTAAAACTGCTTACCCATTACTCTTTTATGAAGTTTTCCAAATCCTACTTCTAGTTCTAAATGGAAATGACTTCTTTATAGATTTGCTGGTAATTTTCAACAGTTTTAAGAAATGAAAATATGTAACTAATACCTGGTCTATCCAGCTGACTTCTGGTAAGTTCATCCTCTGGTCTATGAGGTGACCTTGATCTACTTGAAGGTCGATGTATAACAGTACTACCTGTGCCAGCACTCTGAAAATATATTGAAATTTATTTTCATTATACAAATGACACAATAGAACAGATGAAAACAGTCCATACCTAACATATAAGGCTTATATTTTGACAATTGGTCAACAAACCCGAGAGTTGCCAATAATGTTTACATGTTTTTGCCTGATTGGAATAAATTGAAGAGTTTTCAATAAAGGATATTTCATAGATTGTTCCAGCAAAGTTTGGTTCCAGTGTCCCAATATTTTAAGAGAAAATGATGAAAATGTGAAATGTTAAAAACCAGATAGGCAGATGACAAAGAATAACTCACACTGGTCCAAATTACCAGGTAATCTGAGTACGTTTGACCTTTATTTCAATTCATTATATGCAGATCTTTCCAATAACCCAAAACCACAACCTAATCAGCCATGATTAAAATGACAAAAAATGATCAAATGTCCATAAAACTAAACTATTATTGTTAATAGATGTAAAGCTGCATATTAAATTTTCTAAATAAATTCATTTAAGTGTAAAGAGTTCAAAGAGCTGTCAAATGATTTAAACGTAAATGAATAGTTCCAACAGTAATGTGATTAAATAGAATTAGTTCCAAACATTATTATTTCTCAATCCAAAGAAGTTTGACATTTATCATGTCAGTTGTCAGTTGTCGTAATTTGTACTTTGAACTTACATGAGTGAATAAGCACAGATAAGCTATACATGTTTATTGTCAGAAAATATAAAAATTCATATGCAAGAGTTTTAGAAAGAAAGAAAATGAAAGATAAAAAGTAGCTTTTTTGTCTTCTTTCATGCTACAAACACATAGATTTTATATTTCGTTACAATGTGCAAGTAAGCTGTACAATGAAGTTACAAACAATATTTGGTTAAAAACTTGAACAGATAATCCGAAAATAGATTCTTTTACATATTTCTCTCTACAGTCTAAAATAAAGTATAGTGACATAGTGATTGATTTTGATGATGTTTTTCGCAAGAAACCTTTTTGGCCTATCAAATTTAAAAATTCTAAGAAGTTCTGACAAGATTTTCCTAATACAAAATGTAATATAATAGCTGTCGACAAAAAAAGAAAACTCCAAGTCTTATTTCGTCTCAAGTAAAGTAAGACGAACATGATTTGATTAACATGACTGTTAATGATGTCTTTATACTAAATCCATTGTATGTTGGATGTGTACTGATTAATATTTTAGTCTTAGATACATGACTTTTTTTATTAGTTGTTATTGGCTTTGAACTAGCTGTCAGTAACTGTGAGTACTCTCAGATCTGTACTTAGTGTCCTTTTTGTTGTTAGGGATGAGGGATGGATAAATACCCTGCCACGTCCGGTCTGTGTTTATGTTTAATGTTTTTCTTCTTTGTATTGATCTGATGAGTTAAGCCTTTTTCAACTGATTTTTATAGTTTGTTCTTATGTTGTGCTGTTACACCACTGTCCCAGGTTAGGGGGTGGGTTGAGGGCTCACAAACATGTTTAACCCCGCCACATTCTTTATGTGCCTGTCCCAAGTCAGGAGCCTGTAGTTCAGTAGTTGTCGTTGGTTCATGTCTGTCATATTTGTTTTTCGTTAATTGTTTTGTTATAAATTAGGCCGTCAGTTTTCTCAATTGAATTGTTTCATATTTTTCATGTTTGGGCCTTTTATAGCCGACCATACGGTATGGGTTTTTCTCATTGTTGAAGGCCGTACGGTTGCCTATAATTGCTTACATCCATTTTATTTGAACTTTGGTAGATAGTTGTCTCATTGGCAATCATACCTCATCTCCTTATTTTTATAACAGGAAACTTTATTCTGAAAGTACACCGTTTAGAGTATTGCAGAAGCTTATTGTAGCAGCATGTAACATAACATTTGGTTACCTACCGACTCTGACCTAGATAAAGATGATACCTACTGACTGTGACCTAGATAAAGATACCTACAGACTGTGACCTAGATAAAGATAATAACTACAGACTGTGACCTAGATAAAGATGATACCTACATACTATGACCTAGATAAAGATGATACCTACAGACTATGACCTAGATAAAGATGATACCTACAAACTGTGACCTAGATAAAGATGATACCTACTGACTGTGACCTAGATAAAGATATCTACAGACTGTGACCTAGATAAAGATAATAACTACCGACTGTGACCTAGATAAAGATAATACCTACCGACTGTGACCTAGATAATGATGATATTTCTGCATCAATTTTATCCAGTATTGTTGATATAGGATCACACTTCATGTTCAGTGTAGTAATGGGGGTTTTGAAATTTTTCTTGTGTCCTTTTCTTTCTGGTGGTTGGTCATCAGCTACATCCCCTTCTGTAATTATAATAAATTCAATGGAACATGTAACATACACATGGAACTATAACAAGTTATACATATTTTTGACCTAAAAAGCAAGTTCAAAATTTAAAAGTAAAATTTAAAGGTAGATAAATGGTATACAGCCATCTTGGATTGTAATACAGCAGTAAACTATCGGTCTAGTCTAAAAAATTTAATTAAGGAACGAAAATGAAATTTTCATTTTTTCTTGTAGAAAGAAAACAAGTTTGGTGACACCATTTTTTATTTTTATTTTTTTAAAGCATATAATAAAACTTATCTTTTGACATTTTATTTCAAAATTCTATTTTCATTCACAAAATTTTTTTTTCATGTCTTTTTTGAATAATCTATGCAAAGTTGGGCCATTTTATTACATTTTTGAAAAAAGCATGGGTAAAATTTACATTTTTGCAAAGTATAAGAAATTCTATCAGAGGAATATAAAACAATGATCCACCTTAAGGATGTATTCTTCTGAAGTTACAGTCTCGTTGAAATCTCTTTCTGGTATTATTTCCAAAACATGTGATACAAGTGGAAAATATCAATGAATTTAATAAATATCATAATCAAACTAAACTCTGTAAACAAATTGTGTATTTACAATAAGTAGTTTTTGAGTAATAACATTTTTAAATTTCATAACCAATCAAGTCCGTCTCATTAGCCAAAATATTGAGAAAATGGGTGAGGGGGACAAGAAATGATTTTACCAAAAACATGTACATCCCATATCAATTTTTTCTTTTCAAATTTCTTAGATATGTATTTTTTCAATCATTTATAACAAAGAAGTTAAAATAATATGCTTTTTGTTCTAGAAAAAGAGAAAAATGCAAAATTTACAAAATTTACAGCTTGGTAAATTTGACACGAAAAAGCAACACAATTTTATAAAACTTTCTTATATTAACACCTACCTATAGTTTTTTAGATTTAAATTTATTCAGATTGGTCCACTTCATCTTTAGTGAAAGTTTGAAAAAAAGTTTAATTGTGAACCTGTGATTTTTTTCATGATAATAGCCCAAAAGCGGGTAAAAATTGATAATAAACAGCTGCGCCATGAGCGCATGATATCCCATTGTCTTGTGTGTGAATTTTATGCAATAATCATAAATAGTTTCTGACATACGGCCTGACATGCGAAAACCCCTTTTTACAAAAACTCAATATCTCTAAAATAAAATTTTGAATCAAAACCAAAAATATACAGATCTTTAGATTAATATAACTAAGAAGTGTAAAATTTTAAGCAATAATCATAAATCGTTTTTGAGATATGGCGCGACATGTGAAAACCCCTTTTTAAAAAAAATCAATATCTCAAAATAAAATTTTGAATCAAAACCAAAAGTATACAGATCTTTATATTAATATAACTAAGAAGTGTGTAAAATTTTAAGCAATAATCATAAATCGTTTTTGAGATACGGTAGCGACATGTGAAAACCCTCCCTTTTTTACAAAATACTCAATAACTCAAAATAAAATTTTGAATCATCACCAAAAGTATACAGATCTTAAGATTAATATAACTAAGAAGTGTGTAAAGTATTAAGCAATAATCATAAACTGTTTTTGAGATACGGTGCGACATGTGAAAAACCCTCCCCTTTTTAACAAAATACACAATATCTTTAAAATAAAATTTTGAATCATCACCAAAAAGTATACAGATCTTAAGATTAATATAACTAAGAAGTGTGTAAAGTTTTAAGCAATAATCATAAATTGTTTTTGAGATACGGCGTGACATGTGAAAAAAAACATACACCTGTTTTAGTTACTAAGTCCTGTAACTCAAAAAGTTTTAATCTTATTTTCACCAAAAAGTATACAGATTGTTTAACCATCATAAGAAACAACTATGTTAAGTTTCATGAAATTTGGATAAGTCGTTCTCAAGTTACGGTGCAACATGTTTATGCTGGAAAGACAGACGGACAGACGACATTTGTATACCATAATACGTCCCGTCAAAATTTTGACGGGCGTATAAAAAATGGGAAAATCATCCAAATTGGGTACTTTCAAATGGCCGTAGCAAAACAAGAAGTGCATTACCATATGATTTTTTCTTCACCAATTATTTTTTTACAGTCATATAAACCCAAAAATCAGGTTAAGAAAAATAGTTTAATTCTAGAAATTTTTGGCTCCTCAGAGGTGTACATCCTTAAAGCCAGAAAAGTTGAAGAAAGAAAGAAAATAACATGTGGATTGAGCAACAGTTACTGCAGTTCAATTTACTTTTCTATATATATAGCTATCTGGGGAACTATCAATCATATATATGCAATGATGACCATCAGCTGTAATATGAAGTGGGTATTTTAAATCTTAGCTTTAATAGTAAATAAAGGGAGATAACTCTGGTATACTTAGTGATTTTTCTTTAAAAGGAAACTTTTATAAAGCTTTTAGTAATACTAAATCTGTTCAATTTTCATTGTTTGTGGTTTAACAATTTTGCAAGCATAGACATACTAAAAACAAATTCTTGAGATAAGGGATTATTTTTGTTTAATATACATTGTAATGTAAGCTACTCTTAAGGGTAGATTCTACTAATTAACAAAATCAACAAAACCAAGATAGTCATGTACTGTTCTTATCATATTTTTCACATTTCTAAGCCCTATATTGACATGACATTGGCCAAATACAGGACCCTTTCTGAAAGAATGAAAAAAAAATTATAAATAATTTTTGAAAATGCAAGAAAGTAAATACGAGAAACAAAAATCTCTACAAAATTTATAAAAAAAAGCAACATATTTGAAAGTTTGGGAGAAAATATTACAACATGTCAAAAATCATTTTTAATGTAATTGTGTCCTTGAACACTAATGTACAAAAAAAGAAATGCACAATTAATTTACATTTTGACCGACATGTATCAGATGGTATACAAACTGGTTAAAATTTTCATCAAATCAAAATAGCATTTTCTCAAAATAAGATTTTTATATATATGGAACCTTAACTGTCAGCAAAAATTTTTCAGTTTTTGATTTTCTGTTTGTTATTATTTTTTACAAAGATCTATATAGTTTTATGACATAATACCCCCGCCCCCTCCTCTTTTGTTTGTTTTAAATGGTTTTGATTTAACCATTATCTCATTTGATTATTGCACTTAAGTGAAATATTGGACTTTTTCCAAATAGTGAGCAAAACTAAATTGAAGTTAAAGTTAATATATTTGATATGTATTTCAATGTGTACATGGTATTGTATGATAATCTAAAGAGCCCTATAAGTTACTGTTTTAAAGCCACCGTAGGATTTAGGCTAATGATTGCTAATTCTATTTTCCTGTTTTGAAATCTGACAGAATAATAGATTGACAAAGTTGAAAGTTGAATATTATGTTGAAACTACAGGCTCTTAAGAACTTGTGTTGCTCACCTCGATCTATGTGCATTTTCAACAATGGCCACTCTCCAACATTAAAGACTTATATCTCTTTTTTGTTGATTTTGTATTAGTATTACTCATCTCTTTTTTTCTGTTTTCCATTTCTCTCTATCTATTAAAGTTTTGCATAATATGCAAAAATTGGGTAAAAATCATCATTAAAGGGCAACAATTCCTTTAAGAAGTCAACTGCAATTTCAGACATGTCAATATATTTACACATCTTATCTTGCTGATAATTTTTGCTCTTGACAATGTTTCTACTATAGTTTTAACCAAATATGCATCGTTAAAGGGCAATAACTCCTATAAGGAGTCAAACAACTATTACTGTTATCATGACAAATTTGTAGATCTTGTCGTGTTGATCAATTTTGCTGTTTACAGTTTTTCTTTATCTACTCTATTCTTTTGGCCAAAAAATGCAAAAATTGGTAAAAATCATCATTTTGGGGCAATAACTCCTACAAGGAGTCAACTGACAATTTTGGTTATGCTGATGAATTTGTAGATCTTGTCCTGCTCATCATTTTTGTGATTTAAAATTTCTCTTAATCTATTACCAATTGTTTTCAAGATAAAAAGCAAAAACGCAAAAAATTGATTTAATCAACATTTAGGGGAAATAAATCATTTAGGAGTTGATCCACTATTTTGGCCATGTTTGACTTATTTGTAGGCCTTGTCTTGCTGAAAATTTTTGCCATTGAAGGTTTATTACAGTTTTCAACATAATAGGCAAAAAATAAATGAAATTGGTAAAACAAAATCATCATTTAAGGGCAATAACTCCTATATGGTGTCATCTGACAGTTTTTTGTAATGAATAGTAGGTATTTTCTGAACCAGTCTGTCCCTGTAAGATTTTCTCTATCTATAGTGGTTTTCAAGATAATAGACAAAACTTGCATTTTACCCCATGTTCTCTTTTAAGCCATGTCGGCTAGAATATGGAATCATTTTACACATTTTTTAAGCTATATACCCTGCTGGTGCCTAGGTTTTGTTTCAATTGGGCCAATAGTTTCAGAGGAGAAGATTTTTGCAAAAGTTAATGACGATGGATGATGATGAAAGACGACTGACGCCAAGTGATAGCAATAGCTCACACTGGCTCTTTGGGCAAGGTGAGCTAAAAGGGGACACTTGCACAGGTTTATTGCTCAGTCTTTAGTTTTCTTTGTTGTGTTATGTGTACTGTTTGATTTTTCATCATTTTTGTTTTTTTCCATGGCATTGTCAGTTTGTTTTCAGACTTATGAGTTTGAATACCCCTTTGGTATTTTTCACCTTTCTTTTGCAATGCAGATAAAGGTACTTTGGATGAATTGTGATAAAAAGTCTTTTTACAACAAATTTTAATAAAGTTTTTTCATCTAAAATGGTGATAGCCATTGTCATGTAATTTAGGATGCAATAAAAGCCGACACGAATTTGTTTGTTCTGAATTCCGGTAATAATGTGAGTCTGAAAAAATTACTCAGTCTTTATAATCTGTAAAAATGATTGAAATCATGTGAAAAAATTTATGTTTCCTTGCATGGAACACAATGGCTTAGTGAAATAGGTAACTGAGTGCCATTTTCAAAATGTTATCCAGTGGATAACTCATATAGATTGAAATGCATTCATTCAACTGTCGAACTTTTTATACTATAGGTAATTGGGCTAGCAATGGGTTAAAATGTTCCAACTCATTAATTATTGATCATATGAAAGATTCACTTAAACTGCGATATACATGAAATAAAAAAAAACCCTTGTATTGTGAAAGGGCAAAGCCTCTCTGATAAGCACAATTAAGCTACCTGTATTTGATCCAGACTTGACAGCATCATCATCACTCCATTCTACACTCCCCCCTTCCACTACCATTTTACCACTCTGAAAATAACAATAAAAATCAAATCAGGGTATGTTTTAAAATTACATTATAAACCATTTTTGTATGTTTGGGTTTTTATCAACCTGTCTGTCTCAATGACATATACAAGTAATCTCATGGTTTCATATCTGTAAACTTGGTTTCAAGTTGATTGAGAGAATCAATAAACATTTTAAACTTGTACATTTATTTAATACAAGAAATTGATTAAAGACAATCAATAAGCAATAAGTTCAAAAAGAATGCCAAGATATAAACAGTTAAAAATGTAAGTTTGAGGTCAGTCAAGTCATTGATTCAATTTTAGGAATCATAGAAGCTATAACAACTTCATATTTTTTTCTCCTACAGTTTAATTCTATTCCCAAACCAAAACCATTTGTAACATAATTTACTACTAATATAACTGATTGATCAACAGCCGATTAATTTGAACAAAAGGAGCTTTGGGGTGAAGGTCAATGAGACACTAATCTAACAATGCAAATCAGCCAATACATCTAGAGTCACTGTATATTACTTGTTATGGGCAATTTGTACTTTTTCCTTTCATCTTACTGCCTTATATTTTTAAGATCATAGACAGGACTTGATACTCGAAAATATAAGGCAATGATGTCATGTATCAGTGCAGAAATGTCACTTGCTCAAGTGCATCCGCCTCAATTTATCAATGAAATGCACGCGACATCATTCATACGTCAACAGAACAACTATCCAAATGTTTTGTACACGTAAATGTAGTTTTACTAACAATTTCGTTTTACTTCATATTCTCAACCAAAAACATACAGTGAGTTAAGACAAATTGCCGATAAAAGATTAATGGAATTTTATTTTTGATAAGAACTTCATCAGCTAAAATATCAGCAGGATATTCTTGCTGATAAAGTCAGAATCAAAAAAAAAAAACATTTTCTATGTATACTAGTATGTAGGTAGTAAAACTTTATATATTTTTTCCCATATACTAGATATTTACAATACCATCATTCCATTCCAATACATTTAAAGTTATACCTCACCAAATATAATACCAATCTCTAAGTAAAAGTCAGGATTCAATTTTCAAACTAAGCCCTTTGATTTGTCTACTGTATTAATAAAATAAACATACACCAAAGGTCAAGTTCATTTTCTTTCTGCGAGTACAAAACTATATAAACCTTTATAAAATTTTATTTGCAATAGGGATTATATACTATAAAGCAATATGGATAAATCTTGTAGACTGAGAACTTCTAATACTTCTTATAGAGTGTTCCTCAAGTTTTTATTTGTGTTACTTAATTGATTGTAAAAATAACATTGAAACCTTGAAAGAATAGTACTTAGACAGTTTTACAATGGCAAAGAGGAAATCAAATTGATGAATGATGTTTCAAAAGTTAAATAAAATCATCACTGTTTTACATAAAATAAGCACATTTTTACCAAAATAGTCTGGTAAAAATATATATACAGAGATGCCTGGGTTTTACTCCTTGAAATTTAAAACAAGCAGTTTACTAATTATTTTACATCCCCTGTTACGTTATTATTGCAGATTTCATAAGAAAGAAAGAAGATACCAAGGAGAAGATCAAAGAACATAAATTGAAGAAAAACAGAAAACAACACGGCCAAATGAAAAAAGGAAAACAGACAAACATACTGCTGCAAAATAGGAAGTTGATAATTGGAAAGTTGAAATCATCACGTTTTTCATAGATTTTAGTTTGACCAAAAAATGTCTGGTACATGAAAAGACATACAGAAATACTAGCTACGGTTTACTCCATTGAATTTAAAACAAGCTGTTTACTAATTGTTTTGTATCCTCGATTACAATTATTTGATTTCATAAATAAGAGAGAAGATACCATGAAGACAATCAAAGAACATAAGTTCAAGGAAAAACAGACAACACAATGGTCATACGAAAAAAGATGTAAAGAAAAACAACAGTTCATAAAGAACTAATCAGTAAACTAAAGATAGGGCAAAATAAAGCACATCAATAATGACCTTGAACCTTGATGCTGCTGAAGGGTAAGCAGTTCAAGAGAAGCAAGCATGAAGCTTTAATTAATTCTGTATAATACTATCAGCTGATCAAATTACTTCAACAAAAGATTATTTTATCACATACTTATGAAATATTTGTAAGCATGAAGGTCACACGTCTCCAAACAACTTGCAAACTTTTATGACAGACGTGAGACTCATAATACAAATCAGTTTGTCAGACATATTAAACAGTAGGCCTGTTGATTGCTGATAACTATGTATTATTATAGACCTGTTAACTTATTATTCTTGTTTATATAATAGTAAATAACATTAGCTGTCAACACACTTATAAGGAAGGTTTAAAGGTCCTCTATATTTCAGTGCAAGTTCAGACAATTAGTGTCAATAAAATACTGATACATTTCTAATTTCATAATCATTATGTCTAAAGAAAGGTCTAAATTGTCTTATGATTTTTTCACTCGCAACAAATACTCCAAGCTTTTTTGTGTGCTCCTACTCAGTCCTGTAGTGTCATTTTTACATGTTTTTTTCTTTGTAAAGGTTGTGCCTTTTCTCTGATAGGAGCCAAAATATATAATAAATTAACCTAAACAAGTCTAAATTGAAAACAACATTCAAACCTATGATTGCGTTGGATAAAAACCGCAATTTTTATACGTGTGCACGCAAAACAAATTTCTTGTTAGAGGGGTCTAAATACAGCACAAACAACATTTTCCAAAAGACCAAAAAAGTGAAAAAGTGTATTTTAACAAAATGCATTTGACTAACAGGTCGAACAACAAATGTTCTTAAACCCTGCTGACTGCCATTGGCGATTGCATAATAAATGGATCACCGATGTAATAAATGGATCTTAATTATAAATTTGATACTAAACAAAAAACAGTAAACTTGCGGAAAAGATGTTATACCGCAGACAAAAGGTGCAAAGGTTTTTGTACACCATATCCAGATTTCAACAATTAATGTCTCTTAAGTGAGGTTAGGAATCGAAAAGGTATTTTGAAAGCCATACAATTTACCTCAATTTAGGATAGACTCTATAAACCCGAAGGCAAATATAATGCAAGCCCAAACGAAAAAATATAAACAAGTCTAAATTGAAAACAACGTTCAAACCTATGATAATAAATTAACCTCTATATACATAGATAAGGCTCTATATTAGAAAATAATATTTGTTTTTTATGTTATATAATGTATCATTAAGAAAAGGGGGAGAAGGGGGAATAATACTACATGTATTCTTAAATTTTAGAAGTCTTAACAATCTTATGACAAATTGTAAATTCAGAAATTATTGCAAGGTTTTTTACAATGTGAACAATGCGACTGGATGAGCATTGCATTTAAATAAGAACTCTCATTCTGCTATCAGATACATATATCTGTATGAAGCTTTTCCTGAAATCTCAATAATTAATCTTGTATTTTTTTGTTTAGTCTTCAAAAATTGCAATAACAAATGCATACAATAGTTTTGAATTTACTGAATGCGTAACAAATTTTCCAAATGAATCAATTTTACTCACTGATCTATACATTGTCTACGTTTTAAAATTCCAAATATTTTACATCTCTTTCACTATACACAGTGCTGTAATATCCCATAGAATTGATATGAATTATATTTTACCACTACAAATCTCACAATGTAATAGCTCAAAAGATCAACCAAAGATCAATGGTCCACTACTTGAAGGTATACAAAATCCAATTAACTGCTATTAATCCTATCTATTATAGAAAAAAATCGGTGATTTAATTTCCACTATACAAATTGATTCTCACATTTTCACTAAATATTTTGTATTATTCTGTAAATAAATAGTACTCCAATACATATTATTTGTGTATTTGCTAAAGTGATCCAACTATCCTGAAGGCCTTCACGATTTCCAATGTTGACATGAATGTTCCGTCAGTGCCATTATAAAACTATCGAAGAACTCAGTCAAGTTTGAAACCTAAATCCTGTCACATTTGTTAAAAAAAATTAATCTAGCATATGTAAGAAGATAAGGATCATACAAAATCTCTCCCTACTATTTACATGAACCAATGTCTCCTTATATCTACATGACAAAATGAAATTCCAATCGGACAGGAGAAATCTTCTGATTTTAAACATATAACCAATCTACCGTTTTAAATCAGTGTTGGTTTAACTGAACAATATTTTACGTTTGAACATTTACAGGTGAATAATTTGTGGGGTTACAAATTTAAACACAAATCTTTTCATTAGTTTGTCAATGACAAATATCAATAGATACAAAAGGTCTTGATATGGAATATCATGAATTTTCTTGTCTGTTTATAAACGTACCAAAATTACCCGTAAATCTTTTTAATCGTAGATACCAATTTACCTCTGACCAGAAATATGATTAACAGATTAATTTCTTATCTCAGATCTACAGATTTTGACCATTATTCTTTATAGAATTCTTGATCCCTGTCCACAAATTTGATCAAAAGATAAATTCTTATCTTGAATCTTAATAAAAGACGATTTTTACCATTCTGCATAATCAAGAATGATCTTGCAGGTGGAATGAAACAATACTTCTCTTCTGCATTTTTAAAAATGCACACTGAGATGTCATATTAAACATTTTTTTTTATTATTTTAACTTGATAAATGTGGAATCAAAGACACAAGTTCACCCCCAGTTTTAGCTAAATTTGTTTTGCTTAATCATAGATATTATGTGCACCATGTTTTGTCCTTTTTTTTAGCCATATCATTGTTAATGGCTATTTGAATTAAATGTTTTAATGTAGCAGCTTGGTATCTTTTTACTTGGTCAGATTATGAAACACTGACAAGCTTAAGTGGGTCTCATTGGGGTCTAAGCGTGACGTAGGATTGGCCAATTTTTTGTCAGCGTGACACGTGAAAGTCAAATCATTGTGCGTGAAAACGGGAAGCCAAGACGGGCGGGACACGTGAAATTACAAGCGTTATCATTACAATGATTCCCAAACTAATGAGACCCCGACTTAAGACATACAGTGTGTGATTAATTACAAATACTGTCTTCCAAACCATTAATAAATTTAAGAAAATGGCATCTTTTGTTGATTGAAATGCACTATTCAATGTATAAGTCAGACTAGGCTGGCCAATTTACAATATTTATTGTTTATAGTATGAAAGGTCATATAAATGATTATAATATTTAAAAATTCTGTATTTGATGAGTTTAAGGGATCAACTATATCTGAATGCTAGTAAGAATAAGTTATATCAAATGATTCCTACAAGTAGACAAAATTTAAAATAACTTCAGTTTCCAGGGAAACATTATACTCCTAACAAGAAACCCTCTATTACGTAAGTAATGTTATATTCCCACATTTTTCTCTTATTCATCAATCTCTCTTTGTAGAGGTTCGTCACTGAATCACAAAAGATGCAACCATTTATTTCTTATTTACAGTATGATGGTGGTGAAAATTGTGAGCAATTTCGAAATTCATATATAAGACATTTATCACAATGTGTGGTAGTCATCTCAGTCAGATTTTTATCAAGGCATAGAAGTAATCTGTTTCAAAATTACATTTCACAATGGTGTCTACCAGTATATCTTTGCAAGTCAATTATTCCTACTGTAAAAGCTATTCCTGTCAGATTTGATCCTATCTATTGCAGGTTAGTTATGTAACACATAATAAGATTATTTTATAATTGACAAATACAGCTTGTTTTTATTGTTCAATCACTTCAATTTCTCACTATTTTCTGACAAAAGTACAATAATTTACCTGACTGATTTTTTGTCATTTATAACTATTGATGCTATCTGTATTCAGTAAGTCACTGAATGTCTTGAAAATTAAATAAAATAGGTGTAAAATCTGACAAACTTCTAGAGTCATTTTAATTACAAATATACCTAATAAAAGAAATAGAAATCATTCATCTGTTCAATTAGGGCCAGCTGCTCTCTTTTATAAAAAAAACCTTAAAATTATTAGCAAAATATTCATAAGTAACTGACCATGCAAGACCCCCATGGGTAGTCAATGTCATTAAACACCCTGTAGTACTCAAATGCCAGGATCATTTCAGCATAACTTACGATCAACTGCATACAGAAAATATATTTGATAGTCTAATTTGTGGCCTCTGTCAGATGAAAAAAGTCACCCACTACAATAATGGCTCATTATAGCCTAAGTATAAATATAAAAGTTAAAGTGAAATATAAGTCTATGAGAAAGCAACCCAACAACATCCTATAACACATTTGGCACACCTCGGCAGATCTAACAATCTAGAGATGTAGGGTAGTGGAATCTTCGCAGGTTTGCCAATTGCCTTAAACCAAAATAAGCCATCTGGAGGTGTCAACATACAGCCACATTGCATAGTAAGGCAAATAAACTTATAATGTTACCTAATTTTTAAGTTTCAAAAAGTGAAGAATATTTGGTCTTATTGTTTGTTAAAGGCACTAATGTATACTTATTCTAATATTTACTCAAAGGTCAATCAAACATTTGAATGTCAAGAATTGTCAATGTTTTACATGTAAACACAATTATTTAAATTCTACAAGGTAAAAATAATCCTCACTTTTATCAAAGATAATTGATCAATTAAATCTGATAATTATCATAGATCTCCTTGAGGGATTCATATACATCAATGACTTAAAAATACATAAAATGTTCCATAAATTGACTAAAATTTAACTTTAGTTTTTTTTCTTTATACTAGATTACAGATAAACTAAACATTTAATCTAATTTACACTGGGCTGTCTCTCTGTGTGTGCATGATTAGCTTTGATAACTGAATTAAAGTAACCTCAATCATTTAAATGGAATTATATTGTAAAACAAATATGTGTCATGGTAGGTATCAAGAAGCAAAGAAATGAAAAAAAAAGTTTTTGAATCTGAAGAGTTTGAACATGTTCTGGATCATCAAAGACAATATAAAACAGGATATATCCTGAATCAAGTTTCAAAAGAAAGATTACCTTTTGAATTCATGCAACAAACACCACTTTATACGGGTAGAAGTCAATGGGATAGCAACCCAACAACACAGAAAGACCAAAACACATCTAGAGGTCATATAAGTCTTTAACAACATACATACAGGTGATGGTACAGAATGTCAAGCAAGTAAAGTGTCCATTGTCTAAAAAGATGATGTCAATAAATTTAACAAAATCTAGCATAGATTTGACACCAATGTTGTCAGTTATTAATTTTTTGTATCATTGATCATTATCAATAGAAACACTGTACAAATTCTTTCAAGATTTTGGCTTTTTTAATGGTCCAGGTTTTCACCATATTTCTACTGAGAGCAACAGAGTAAGATAAATCAAGCATAGCACTTGAAAAAGCATCTAAGTTCCACAGCTAATCCTGATGTAATCTGATATACCGGATATATTAGGGTGCATGAAATGGGCCATAATAACATTTACAATTGAGTCCCCTTAATTGGCTCTTCTGGTAAATCCGAACACCCTAACACTTATATTTTTGTCGTTATCGTTCGTGTTGAAAAATAATGCCTGCTTTAGTTTGGACCACTTCCAAAGAGATAAATATCAGGTAGACAATAAATAACTGTATATATATATATATATATAAAGAAGCTCATTCCATTTTCATAAGGATGTATAAAATTGTATTTGTTTATGAATTATGTGAAATTTCTGATTCAAAGATGAACTATAGAAAAATATGGATATCCCACTGTTCAAATATTGACATTTACCATATCCATATTTATTACATAGTGTCGAGCTTCAAAGAGGCATTTTGGAGTGACATAATACTTCAATTCAATGAAAATCAATCATTTATATTTGAATTTTCTTAATTTACCAGATTATCATTACATTGTCTGCTGTAATTTATACACAAAAAAAACAATAACTTTGAGTTAGGTCCAAAGAAGTTATTGTATTACCATGGTCATTACTCAAGTTTATCCTGGGAATCCATTTATGGTTCAATTATTTTATAAAAGTTTTTGTGTTGAAATATCCAAAGAAACTATATTATAAGAGTAATATCTACATATGGGCAGATTTACCAAACTTGGTTTTTTCTAATAAAAACATGGCTAGCCCACTTGTTTTTAGGATTTTCTGATTGTATTTGATTGTTTTTCATTAAAATATTGCGATTTTCATAAAATTGAGTACCCAATCAAGTACAAGGTACAATTATTTATGAAACTTTTAATCAACAGCACTGTGAAATAAAAGCCTTGACAGGAAGATTTAATCAACAGCACTGTGAAATAAAAGCCTTGACAGGAAGATTTAATCAACAGCACTGTGAAATAAAAGCCTTGACAGGAAGATTTAATCAACAGCACTGTGAAATAAAAGCCTTGACAGGAAGATTTAATCAACAGCACTGTGAAATAAAAGCCTTGACAGGAAGATTTAATCAACAGCACTGTGAAATAAAAGCCTTGACAGGAAGATTTAATCAACAGCACTGTGAAATAAAAGCCTTGACAGGAAGATTTAATCAACAGCACTGTGAAATAAAAGCCTTGACAGGAAGATTTAATCAACAGCACTGTGAAATATAAGCCTTGACAGGAAGATTTAATCAACAGCACTGTGAAATATAAGCCTTGACAGGAAGATTTAATCAACAGCACTGTGAAATAAAAGCCTTGACAGGAAGATTTAATCAACAGCACTGTGAAATAAAAGCCTTGACAGGAAGATTTAATCAACAGCACTGTGAAATAAAAGCCTTGACAGGAAGATTTAATCAACAGCACTGTGAAATATAAGCCTTGACAGGAAGATTTAATCAACAGCACTGTGAAATATAAGCCTTGACAGGAAGATTTAATCAACAGCACTGTGAAATATAAGCCTTGACAGGAAGATTTAATCAACAGCACTGTGAAATATAAGCCTTGACAGGAAGATTTAATCAACAGCACTGTGAAATATAAGCCTTGACAGGAAGATTTAATCAACAGCACTGTGAAATAAAAGCCTTGACAGGAAGATTTAATCAACAGCACTGTGAAATATAAGCCTTGACAGGAAGATTTAATCAACAGCACTGTGAAATAAAAGCCTTGACAGGAAGATTTAATCAACAGCACTGTGAAATAAAAGCCTTGACAGGAAGATTTAATCAACAGCACTGTGAAATAAAAGCCTTGACAGGAAGATTTAATCAACAGCACTGTGAAATAAAAGCCTTGACAGGAAGATTTGCAGGATGACAGCACTGTGAAATAAAAGCCTTGACAGGCAGATTTGCAGGATGACAGCACTGTGAAATAAAAGCCTTGACAGGCAGATTTGCAGGATGACATAGACCAACATATCCTATATTCTGAATTCTTGCAAACACCAAATATTCATGTTACAAAATCTTTCATTAGAACAGGAATAAAAGCCTGATAATTTTCTATGTTTTCTATGTATTGTGTGCGATTTTGTCCCATGTACATTTACTTCATATCCTTTCATTTTCTATTAGTACATCAGAATCAAGACTAAAAGAACATCCGCTATTAAAACTGTTCATTTCCTGTTTCTTGGGGAAGAGTATCAGCCTACCTATGTTAAAAGTACATTTAAACCAACTGAAATGTACAAAAACAAACATGAATAAAATGCCTGAAAGTATACCTTCAAAAGTAAATTAAATGATATAAATTTTCAATTTCATAGGTATATCTTATTACCTGACAGGTAACATAATTAGATTTGATACAATTATATAGCACATGTATATATATCTATTTCAAAGCATGTTTTATCTGGATTTTGATTAACTTCCCCAGTTAATAATCAACATCAAATGGATTGTTTTGAATAAAGAAGAGAAATATTGTAAATAATCAGAAGACAACAGAACACAATTTCTTTTAAACTAACAGAGAATACCCCAAGAAACCCAGAGAGAGTAGGAGATTGGCCTAGGTTGCAAATCATTACAAACTGACATAGAATACCCCAAGAAACCCAGAGAGAGTAGGAGATTGGCCTAGGTTGTAAATCATTACAAACTGACATAGAATAGCCCAAGAAACCCAGAGAGAGTAGGAGATTGGCCTAGGTTGTAAATCATTACAAACTGACATAGAATACCCCAAGAAACCCAGAGAGAGTAGGAGATTGGCCTAGGTTGTAAATCATTACAAACTGACATAGAATAGCCCAAGAAACCCAGAGAGAGTAGGAGATTGGCCTAGGTTGTAAATCATTACAAACTGACATAGAATAGCCCAAGAAACCCAGAGAGAGTAGGAGATTGGCCTAGGTTGCAAATCATTACAAACTGACATAGAATACCCCAAGAAACCCAGAGAGAGTAGGAGATTGGCCTAGGTTGCAAATCATTACAAACTGACATAGAATACCCCAAGAAACCCAGAGAGAGTAGGAGATTGGCCTAGGTTGTAAATCATTACAAACCGACATAGAATACCCCAAGAAACCCAGAGAGAGTAGGAGATTGGCCTAGGTTGCAAATCATTACAAACTGACATAGAATACCCCAAGAAACCCAGAGAGAGTAGGAGATTGGCCTAGAGTAGGAGATTGGCCTAGGTTGCAAATCATTACAAACTGACATAGAATACCCCAAGAAACCCAGAGAGAGTAGGAGATTGGCCTAGGTTGTAAATCATTACAAACCGACATAGAATACCCCAAGAAACCCAGAGAGTAGGAGATTGGCCTAGGTTGCAAATCATTACAAACTGACATAGAATACCCCAAGAAACCCAGAGAGAGTAGGAGATTGGCCTAGGTTGCAAATCATTACAAACTGACATAGAATAGCCCAAGAAACCCAGAGAGTAGGAGATTGGCCTAGGTTGCAAATCATTACAAACTGACATAGAATACCCCAAGAAACCCAGAGAGTAGGAGATTGGCCTAGGTTGTAAATCATTACAAACTGACATAGAATAGCCCAAGAAACCCAGAGAGTAGGAGATTGGCCTAGGTTGCAAATCATTACAAACTGACATAGAATACCCCAAGAAACCCAGAGAGAGTAGGAGATTGGCCTAGGTTGCAAATCATTACAAACTGACATAGAATACCCCAAGAAACCTAGAGAGTAGGAGATTGGCCTAGGTTGCAAATCATTACAAACTGACATATAATAGCCCAAGAAACCCAGAGAGTAGGAGATTGGCCTAGGTTGTAAATCATTACAAACTGACATAGAATAGCCCAAGAAACCCAGAGAGAGTAGGAGATTGGCCTAGGTTGCAAATCATTACAAACTGACATAGAATAGCCCAAGAAACCCAGAGAGAGTAGGAGATTGGCCTAGGTTGCAAATCATTACAAACTGACATAGAATACCCCAAGAAACCTAGAGAGAGTAGGAGATTGGCCTAGGTTGCAAATCATTACAAACTGACATAGAATAGCCCAAGAAACCCAGAGAGAGTAAGAGATTGGCCTAGGTTGCAAATCATTACAAACTGACATAGAATACCCCAAGAAACATAGAGAGAGTAGGAGATTGGCCTAGGTTGCAAATCATTACAAACTGACATAGAATACCCCAAGAAACCCAGAGAGAGTAGGAGATTGGCCTAGGTTGCAAATCATTACAAACTGACATAATCATATTAATAGAAGGGGATTAAGACTCTTGATGTGGAAACATAGCAAGGTGCATTGGGTCTTCTGTTAAGTGATTGGCCCACAGGTAGTTGGTCTACTATTGACACTCTTGTCCTGCATCAATTAAAACTGACAAATGTAAAATTGCATGAATGTATTAGAAGTACCTTTTAAAATACCTAAGAAAAAACAAACAATAAAAACTCAACAATCTAAACAGTGAGTGGCACCTGGAAATGTGATGTTCAGAAATTTTCTCCTTTTGCCTGTTTATTGTTGATTGTTTGTTTACTTTCTTGTGAAAACCAATTTTCTGCCAAATAGTTAAAGTTAACATTTCATTACTTTTACCAGTTTCAACTTTGGTTTCAAAAACTTAAAACAAAAGTTTAGATTAAACTTGATAAAATTAAAATAGAATTGACCACTTGCTTGAAAATTTTTGGTATGTCATCAATTGTTTCAAGTATAATTGCTTACTTATCAATGAACAGTGGATAGTATCAGGAGGTTAATGTTGGAAAAGTTAAATAATTACTCAGTTCTCTGAACAGAGAAGGCAATAAAATCAGTAGACAAGTTGTTTGTTAGTGTTTAAATGACACTTTCAGCACTATTGGCTAAATCGTGGTGGCTAGTTTTTACTGGTGGAGGATGCTGGAGTGTTGGAGAGAACCACTGACCTTAAAGGGAAAACTTCAGAAAAAAGAGCTTTTGACTTCCATGAAAAAGGCAGTTTTTAAATGAGAATAGGTGGGAAGTATTGACGTTAATAAGAAATGTGTTAATACCTTTTTTTCTTTATACCTCTGTTGTAACATTAGGAGAGACAAGTAAAGGGCATGACTTATATAAAAAAATATGAAAAATTGTGATTTTTATTTATGATTACTAGTAAAAGAAGACACTTATCCTGAAATTTAAAGTTTGATAAATAAAATTGCACATTACTAATCTGAAATTCATATTTTTCAACATGGACATAAAATAAATGTATTTAAAAAATGTCCATGTCACATATGTATCTTTTTCCATTTTACATATCATTATAGCAAATATAACATAGACCACCTGTGTTATTTGCATTAAAAGCAATTTGTACCAAAGTGTGACCCTGTTGTTTGTTTAATTTTCCATACAAAACAGTGCCTATATATGATAATATGTTCTTCTGTCAAATTAAAACATTTTAACAATTATATGATATCATCTTACAAATACAGATATCTAAAATTCAGTAAGTTAAAAATGAATAAGAAATAATAAAAGCACAAAATCAAGTACACATTTTTTCAGATATTGGGGAGTTCACAAGCAAAGAACAATTTGCACAGACCTTTAACTTTATTCATTTAGATGAAGTAAGAGTATCATTTGACTGTGGGATAGTGGATATCCATGATTACATTTACTGTGTAGTTCTTATTTATACCCTGAAGTGTTTGATCCTACTGTAACTTGGACCTTCAGTAGAGGACAAATGATTTGTATGGTCTTACTTCATCAAACCTTTTCTAGTCAACTGGACAATGTGTTTTGGATAAGGTTTCAACCTCAACAATTTCCCTAAACTTAAAAGGTGAACTTCAACAACTTCCATTAAAGGTGAACTTCAACAACTTCCATTAAAGGTGAACTTCAAAAACTTCCACTAAAGGTCAACCTTAAATTTTTTATTAAAGGTCAGTCTCTATATCTTCCATTAAAGGTCAACTTTAACATCTTTCATTAAAGGTCAACTTCAATAACTTCCATTTAAGGTCAACTTTTACAACTTTCACTAAAAGTCAACTTCAACAATGTCCTTTGAAAGTCAACTTCAAAAACTTCCATTGAAGGTCAACTTCAAAAACTTCCACTAAAGGTCAACTTCAACAAATTCCATGAAAGGTCAACCTCAACAACTTCCATTAACGGTCAAGTGACTGATCTTTCCTTGTACACTAACAACCAAGATGCTACACTTAGGTGCCTCATAATCAAAGCTACAGAGATAATAACTGGATTCTAGAACAACTAAGAAATGTGGGGGTTACATCAATAAGACGAGGGGTTACAAGACAGCAACCCAATGACACAAAAACCAAAAGACACTTAAAGGTCAATATACAATCTTAGATAATAAACAAGTGTCTATATAGCATGTCAAATTCTAAATGATGCCACCCTCAAGTTGTAAGTGTTCTGGTGACTGTCATACCATGCTAACGATATAACAATGTCATACTTAATAATATGAACCTTTTTTATATATATTCTAGGTATAAATACAAATAGTCTTTAATCTGCATGATTTACATCCAAATGAACATTAAACAAAAAATAATCAATCAACTAAAAGCTCAAGTGAAAGAATTGCTATAAAAATAAGAAGATGTGGTATAATTGCCAATGAGACAACTCTCCACCAGAGACCAAATGACATAGAAGTTAATAGCTATAGGTCCTCGTACAGTCTCCAACAATGAGCAAAACCCAAACCACATAGTCAGCTATAATAGGCCCAGAAATGACAAATGTAAAACAATTCAAACAAGAAAACTAACTGCCTTATTTATGAACAAAATAATGATACCCGTATTTATAAAAGGTTTAAGCTGTAAAATCAAAGGTCACAAAGGTTAACTGCACCCTATTGACAACATAGTCAAAATTCATAAAATAGAAATGGGCAATCCTTTTCTCATTAATTTTGCGTTACTAAAAAGATTGGAAATGCTTATTTCATGTCAATTGTACATACCACTTTTCTTTATTTATTTTCAAACTTATATCTACTTTTGAATATGAACAGGTATACTTGAATAATAAGTATAATTTCCCATGTACCAACCCAGAACTAAAACTTTTAATAATAAACTTCATACTTTAATGTTTATACACTTAATAACACAGTAGGCAAAAAGTTAGATATTTGTCATTATTGTTAACTGTTACTTTTCTGAAAAAGTTAAAAAGTTACAAACTTAAGTTATTTCAACATACGAAAATCAATTAGAAACAAAATAATAGGATACCTTTCAACAATGAAAAAAGGAAAATAATAACCAATTCTCACCTATAACAAATAAATAGGAACTACAATTGAGATTTATGTTGTCTACATTTAGGAATGAACACTAAATGGAAATTTAGATTTCAGTGGTCTTAGTTTTTGAATAAATACTACCTTGACCAGGTAATTTGTAGTGTGTGTCAAAGAAATAGACCCTTTCTGAGTAGTTAACATAATGAAAACAGCTCTGAACACATATGACCTCTACTTTCTTAATGTCTGAAATCACTGGTTATTCTAAAGGTTTTAGGTAATAATGTATAGATGAAGACACTTGAATAAAAACATGAAACCTACAAAAATATCATAGTCATCTAAACTAGGGCTTAAAAAAGCAAATAATAATGTGCAATAGGTGGGGCTTCAGTTGGATACTCCCTTAATAGGTCACAAGGTCACATTTAAAAATTGCCTCAGGTCACCAGATCCCTTTTAGACAAGAAATTTAAATTTAAATAAAATGGTTTTGAACATTTTTAAAGGTCACACGTTCTTTTGATTGAGACGTCAGATGGTATGGGAGCAGGTCAGGTTTGACCATGTTGGAGCCACATATAGCTGATTTCTGAATCTGTTTTTTTATCATGATAATTTACCTATTCTCCCTCTCCCCCAAAAATCATCTGAGTTTCAATAAATAGTGATAGTTAAAGTACAATCCTTTCTCCATTATTGAAAGTGTACTTTTAAAATAAAGTTATAACTTTTTCCATATCACTATAAGCTTAACTATATAATGTTTACAAAGATGTCTATAAACATTGATCAGACCATAGAAGTATTATAGCTATAATACATCCCTGACTAGACACAGCTGCATCGTACTATGTAATACTATTAAACCATGATCCAGTCTCAGTCTATAATCCAGTATTCAAAGGTTTTGTATAATCTGGTAATGTTTTGTAAATAAAGAGTATCATGCTGTTCAATACACAAATAATCACTTTATTTTATAGTCTCACTTTTACATGTGTTATTCAACTGTTATTAAAGCTTTATACTTTATTACTGTGCATGTAAGTTTTAGGGAGTCTTAAATTGAATATTTTATTACCAGATACTTTAATGATTTCAATATTGACTGGATTAGAGGATGTCTCAATGAAACTTGCTTACTATGTTTGACCATCAACACAGAGATCGAAAACAACCATTCAATGAACATATGAGATATTGCCCATCCTTTATATTGATGATTGATTTTTGGTGTTAGTCGCCACAGTCTGCAAAATTGGTATCATAAAGGAAGTCAGTTTTTATTGGTGGAGAAAATGACTATTTAGAGAAACCCAACAACATTTGACAAAAAGACTGGCAATCCTAGTCAATTAAGATTGGAGTCATATACACTTTGCACGAGTGGGGTTTAAACTAACATCCTCAGTGTTTACAGACTAGTTATCACTGTAGATCCAAGTGTGATCTTCCTTAAAGTTCAAAGTTAAGCAAGTGGATAATTTCTCGATGTTATCTTCTAATCCTCTGCAAAATTTCACACTTTACAGTACAATGCAAAAAATATCACCTAAGATGCTCAGAACTTTTTTTTTATTACAAGTCAATGAAAGCCACAAACCATTCCTTGAAGTTCGCATCCCCCCAGTCAACTTCCTTTCTGTTAAATGTAACACAGTATCTATTGTCTCCATAGAATCTAATCAATGTCTACCTGTCAGATTCTCTTTGTAATTTACAATTTACCTTAATGTATGGTAATTGTTAAGTCAATCAAATCCTAATTGATGAGGTGATACATATCCAATTTGATTGCATGTGCTCTTTCATCAGCTGATCGATTTGTTTATCATTTAATCTAAAGATAATTGGTAGATGTGTTAAAATGAAAGGATATCCCTTTCTCGGACAACTGATCAATGAAAGGTAGACATGCAATAGTAATTAAATAGTTGTGTTTTTTCTTTACGACTTTTTAGACTTTAATTCATGCAAGCTAAGAGAAGATGTGTAAATCTTGGAATAGATAATATAAGTTCTATTCCAAGATTCCATTTTGACTTGAACACTTAAGGGATTGATTTGTATCCATCTTCCAAGGTTCTTGCCTGAGATCCTGTTGGTCTTGAATGAAAGTTTTGAAGATTAATTTATATATAATCTTCCAAGAGTATTCTAACTTCAAAAGGGGTTTAAATCTTGAATGATATGATATATTATAGTAAAAGTTATTTTTATCGACGATGATCAAACAAAGTAAAATGTTTTGATTGATATGAAAACACAAGAGTGCACATGCTAATATCTCCCCTGCTTTACTACATTTAGATATATGTATCAAATATCAGAGTGCAAATTCTTATTATTGTGATACTCAATAAGTCACATTTTTCACATTAATTTCTGGATTTACAGTACCTGATAAACAAACAAAGAAATAAAACTTATCATTGACCATTAAACCATGAAAATGAGGTGAAGGTCAGATGAAAACTGCCAGACAGACATGTTAAAATCATTCCATACACCAAATATGCAGATCATTGCCGCTGCAGCCGCCAAATAGAACCCTATGTCTTGCATTCTGTGACTTTTGATGTGGTATGATTACCAGTGAGACATCTATCCACCTTAGACCAAAGGTTAAGAATATAAACAACTATAGGTCACCATATACAGCCTTCAACTATGAGCAAAACCCATACTGTATATAATATGTTAGCTACAAATGGCCTGGGCATGACAAAATGTAAAGCAATTCAAAAGAGAAAACCGAAGGTCTGATTTATACGTAAAACAATATTTACTTAATATTTACTATACAGGAAAATCATCTACTATAGATCAAGTAAATAAACTATCAATTATAGAAAGAGGTCTCACCTATAGTGACAATTTTCTATGTTTAATTTTCATAAATCTTTGTTTACTGTGACATAATACTACAAACCTCATGCCAAGGAATTTAAACTTTTCTATACACTTGAGTCTATATACAAGTATACTTTGCCTAGTTCTACCTTCCTAATTAGTATTTAAGTCATTGTACAATAGTCTAGCCTAAAGTTTATTTTTTCATATAAATGTAACATTTCCTAATTTGTTCGGTTTACTTAAGTTGACAACTCCCTTTTATATTATAAACCTATCAATACATATTTTAACTGAGATTTCATTCTTGATACAGCCTTATATGAAGTAACGCTATGATTTGAAAGGAATTTAAGTAACAATCCCTTGAGGTTTTGCAGTTCCATGATGTCTATCTATATGATTAAATGGAGATATGTAGGATACATGTATAATACAGCAACCCATCAACACAAAAACATTCAGTTTACTACAAATTCAGAAATTATTGCAATATTTTTTTTCATGCGAATATGTGACAGTATGAGGTTTGGAATAATAAAATTCGCATTCATAAAATTAGTATAGATATTCCTTCATAAAATTTTAGCAATCATATTAATTAGATTTCACATTTTTGCCACTGATCAATTAATTTCTGGTTTTACTGTATTTAAAAAACCTCCTTAAAAATTCTAAGTTTTTATTTGACATATTAACTAAGTCTTTTATGCCCTGGATCTTAATTATCCCAAAGTATATTTCCTTCTAAGTGAATAAATTATTTCTTTAGTTGAAACAAAATACTAGTCATTCAATATACTGTTTTTGTTTCAATATTAATAAAGAGAATTAAGTGCTTATGAACCATTTCAAAATTGCAAACTGGCAGAAAATTTAAATTACAAATGTTATTTGAACTAAATACTAGTTTTTCAGTCAGTGGTTAAACTGAACAGTTTGTGACTTAACCTTCGGTTCAATGTTCCATTGAAACAAAAATGAAACATATCAATATCTGGTTTCTTAAATTATGAAATCAAATCAGTCATAAAAATTGACAAATAATTCTTTAAACAAAATCTAACTATAACATAGCATTCTTAAATCAATTCTAATCATTAATAAATTTGCAAGAAAAGTTATAAACATGCTCATACTTAAAAAAGGAAATTAACAAAAATCCTACAGAATCATCAACTGTAACAATATTCAAGACAAATCAATTTCTTTTATCTTTGTCTATCAAAAGGGTATATGATATATTCAATGTTAATTTTTTTTTCGTCAATCAACTTTACCTATACCATCTCTCCCTTACATTTCTATTTCTTCATTATTTCTTGTTTTGCTTGACAAGCAATATCTTTTAGAACGTCCAAATTCTTTGCAATCTACCGACTAAAACATTTACACCAATTTACTCAAGCCATCTACCCTCAACTAAACACAAAATCTAAAAACTTTGATCAATAGCTTAATACCACCCAAAGCTTCAGGTATTAATTCAAGCACCTGTCCTTCAAAATATATTGTAAATCACCATTTTGTATGACTTTGGAATTGATTTATTCACAAGAGGATATAATTTATAACAAGTCAAGGTAATGGGTAGCTTGTGAAAGTATTCCAATTTTAGGTAGAACTTGTTTCACCAATGTTATCATACTTCATCCAGGCACCTAAGGCTGAGACATTACTAACGGAAACTTACTTTTCCAACCGACATTGAAATTTAATGACTGGCAAGGATGGTTGCTGACTTTGAAACCTTTCACAGATCCCCAAGACTGTAAATTCAGCAATTTTTTCAACTGGAAAGGTTTCGTGAAAATAAAAACCTGCATTGTCAATTTTGATAAATATAAGAAGATGTGGTATGAGTGCCAATAAGACAACTATCCATCCAAGTCACAATGTGTAAAAAGTAAACAATTATAAGTCAAAGTACAGCCTTCAACACGGAGCCTTGGCTCACGCCAAACAGCAAGCTATAAAGGGTCCCAAAAAGACGTTATTTGTATGCAGCATTTCTTGAAAATTAAATAATTAATCTCATATTTGTGTCCTTTATTTAACAATCACAATAATAAATACATACAGTGTCAATTAGAGCCATCAACAAAATATACCATTAATGACCTTTGAAATGACTTGATCAATTGTTGTTTGAATCTGTTGCAAAGAAAACAATAATTCAAATAACCCTGAAAATTTTCCAAATATTCATGTCATGAAATTCATAATGTTGCAAAGCCATTTCTGAATTGTAGTCTCAATGACCTGAGAAAGTAATATACCACAGACTTTTTACCAAGACAATGTTTTAAAGTTGACAAATGTTTGTACGAAAAATGTTTTAGGTTTGTTCAAATACAACTGAACCTCTCAACAAATATTTCACACTTATACATAAACATGAAGCAAAAATGTAAACATCTAAATTCTTGTTATATAAAGCTAACAGAACTGATTAATGATAAAATAAAGTGTTATTGATACAATAGGAATGTAACAATATTGTTCGTAGGAGTTATAATTCAATACAATGATTTTTACTTCAGTTCAAACACAAGTTGCTAAACATGAGACTTATTATAATAGTAAGTGGTCATCTGAGTTCAGTTAAACAGGAATTTAAGAACTCACCGAGATTTTTATAATATCAAAAATAGGTAATGTGTCGTGTGATCAGATTATTACAAGCTGGGACGAGATATGACCTCATTTTCAAAATTATTAAAGAGATCAAGGATTGAATATATCTATTTTACCAATTTAAAATTCTAAAATTATTTTTTGTGACTTGTGGTCACAATTAAAACTTGAAACATTCAAGATCAAATTCAACATTTAAAATTGTCAAAATAAACAGTATTGATTCCAAGTGCCCTTGAAAGATCTTGTTTTCATTAGGTTTTTATAAAGAAATAGAGGTGCTATCAAAATAAACTTAAAACCAACGTATATTAATGGCATAACAATATTCTGTGTGCTAGTCATAAATGTAGAATTGTTAGTTCTTCTTTTCATAATACCACATTTTCTCTTTTTTAGAACTTAGCTTACCATCAGTAATGACAAGATTTTGTTTCCAATTTTATAAGATTGTAGGTATAGTGCAGTTGAAAAATTTGCAAAAGAAAATAGACTCCTATATTTATATACTTGGGATAATTAGAGGTAGGTCAATTTAAAACGTATCCAATCGTATCAGGACATACTAAAATAATATGTGATACTATCCTTGAGTGAAATATCGTTGGATATGTGTAGGAGCTGCCCTTACAAGGTACGTCTATGTGTCACAGTATGTAACAAATATAAATCTCCAAGTTTAATCATCTCGAGTCTGGAATATAACGAAATCAAGTGCACCTTATTTTGAGCCACACAGAATGTAGAAAAAGTTTAAGTTATGAAACTTAAGATTTCCAAATGGTACGTTTCTAAATATAAAGTAATGCAAGATTAAGAAATGAAGCAAACTCAGCTCCTTACCGGAAACAGTAAAAACCATAAAACAGACATGAAATAACAAAAAGGGGGAGATCACAAAAGGTAGCTTTGGTAAGTGATTTATTTGGCCCCATTTATCAAGTCCATTATGTCAAAACAAAAGTACTTCAAGTTGATGAATAAAAGTGTGAAAAGTAAAATAGAATGATTTGTAGAACTTTGCTATTGAAATGCAAAGGCCAGGCATGCATAGGATGTCTTTTATCTATGTTGCATTTGATGTTAGCTAATGATAGAGCCCCTTTTCACAAAACAAACACCATTGCCAATCTAGTAAAACTGTATCATTGTTTTCGCTATAGGTTTCCATGAAATGAAGAGAATGAAGAGTTTAGATACACAACATAAACTTAAACTCAAGATCAAATATTGTGTTTTCTTGTATCTCCAGATGCAAACGTCAACGTATCTGGTATGAGTGGATATGTTTTGCAATGACTGACCTCTATTTAGATACTTCCATACTTTACGCACAATTCATGTACAAAGAGTTTTTCTTTGCAAATTTTGCTGAAAATCAGGTTCTTAAAGTCTGGAAAATGGGAAAAATCCTCCAACAATTCCTTACAGGAGGTACTCAACTTCCACATGTCACTGATGAACATACAATCTTTCTGGGAGATTTAAGGGATCTGGGTAGAAACTGAAGGAAGAGATATATAAACACAATTAGGTATCCACCTTTTCATGCTGACCCATCCACCCACCAAATGCCCATTATCATACTATATGCCTAAAGTACATAAATATCTGTATCAAAAATAACTCCATATTCTGTTCTTCATTTCAATACAGATCAATGTAAAAGTGACATTTAACAAGACAAAACAGTACTGTAAATTATCAAGTGAGCTCAAGTGCTTCTACAAACAATCTACTCCTTTATAGTAAATGGTTTAATAAAATACCAATACTCTATCAATAAAACATTCCGACAAAACAAAGGTTAATAGAACGTTCTGTTATGTCAAATAACTATTTTTTGAATTTGACATTGCAGAATCATATTGCATGGGAAATTATGAATTATGTATTGCGATAAATATTAAAATACTAAAATGATCGTTAAATTATCTAATGCAATTTTAATGTGATTTCAATAATTCACTTCTTGCCAGAACAATGAGTAATTATTTAGTAAAGTCTGTAAATTGAGATTTTGATAGAATTTGTATCAATAAAATATATTATCTACTAATTTTACGATGACAAACAATATTCTATGGACAAAAGCTCTCATTTTCATCAGAGGATAATATAGTATTCAATATCACTGATCGCTTTATCCTGGGGAAAAATCAAACAGCTTAATAATGTAGAGAACTACATGTGTTATACAAGATAAATAAATGCCCTGCCTGCATCCTTTTTGCAAAATGATTGTCAACTAGAATGAAATGCAAACTTAATCATCATTATCACTAATGTAACAAACATAAGCTCCAATCTGCAGGCATAACAAACAAAAAGTCAAGACAAATGCAATTTCTATGCAATTTTCTGCCAAAAAATATCAATCAGCTGGAAAAATACAAAATACAAAATAAGGAAATGTGGTATAATTTCCATGAGACAACTATCCAAGAGTCCAAAAAAAGATGTGGATTAAAGCAACTATAGGTCAATGTATGGCATTCAACAATGAGAAAAACCCATTCCATATAGTCAGCTATAAAAGCTCTTGACAGGATTAGATGTCATCATTATAAACTAATATTCCAAAGACAGCTCCAGATCTTCAGTCATTACAAAGAAGTCTATAAAATTGAGAATGGAAATGGGGAATATGGCGAAGAGACAACAACCCGACCAAAGAGCAGACAACAGCCGAAGGCCACAAATGGGTCTTCAACACAGTGAGAAAATCCCACATCGGAGGCGGGCTTCAGCTGGCACCTAAATAAAATTGTGTACTAGTTCAGTGAAAATGGACGTCACACTAAACTCCAAAACATATAAATGAACTAAAATTAAAAAACATACAAGACTAAAAAAGGCCAGAAGCTCCTGACTTGGGACAGGTGCAAAAATGCGGCGAGGTTAAACATGTTTTGTGAGATCTCAACCCTCCCCCTATACCTCTAGCCAATGTAGAATAAACACATAGCAATACACACAGTAAAACTCAGTTCAAAAGAAGTCCATGGTTGTTATAATCCACACAAAAAACAATCAAATAGGACAAAACACATGCTGGATCTATAAGTCAACATTATTCACAAATGTACCAAACTTCAGCACCAGATCGTGATGCATTACAAAAAACCTTTGTACAAGTACAATTTCCATGAAATCTAACAGCTATTTTTAGAATAAAAAGCTGTTCAGCACAATAAAACCCACACTGGATCAGTCAGTCAGCATTATACACTTCTGTATTAAAAATATGCTGCAGGAATAATTAAATATATCAAAGACTTTTATAAATTATGTACTTACTCTCAATGTTCAATTCTGGTAGTAATTCCTTAGACTGCTCAGAATATTTTCTAAAAAGACTATGTATTATATTTTCAATATATAAACCATTGATTAAAGATCTATTTTCTGCTGAACTTGTAACACCATGTTACAAACTGAGCAAAACACTCTGTATCACACACTTTTATTTGTAATATAAAAATCACAAGTCTAGAAGACCTTTTGATGTTAACCTAATGAAGAAGTATATAGATTGATATTAAAGGACTTAATTAGTTTTTACAACCCAGAAATTCATAAAATACATAAAAAGTAAATAGCTCTATTTTTAATGTCAATATTTCTAAATGCGGTCATAGACATAGCAAATGACTTAAGAATTAATCAAATGAACTTCATACCTTCATATTTAAATGTCAATATGCCAGAAGTTGTACTGATTAAAACTTAATTGATAAAAGTCTTGGCCCAGTTCAGAAATGTCTACTTTTCCTAAGGGTATGAACTGTGTATAGTCATTATACTTAAAAAAATATCTATAAAGGGTAACTCTAGCCATATATGAAAGGAATAACTATAATATTAAATTTTCAAAATTGCTGACATCAATCTAAGCTGTACTGTCACAAAAAAAACCTCAAGATTTGCAACTGTAAAATCTAGATTGATTTTGGCAGGTTTTAAAATGCATTAGTTTTTTCTATTCTAATTGCTAAGTTATGAATTTTTAAATAAACAGAAATGTCATCTTTGATTGTTCCAAGCATTCTGGTAGGAACACCATGGATGTTATCCCTAAAAATACCACAAAAAACTGCCTTAGCATTGTTAATTCTCAATGCATTATTCCCATATGTTCCAAATCATGACGTGTTACTTTTAAGCGTTTTTTATTGAGATATGACAATGCCTTTACTTGTGATTATTACAAATATTCACAAAAATCAAATGACTTCTAGTCCTGTTTTTAAATCCCAAATGCATTTACTTAAATTCATTTTTCAATTTTCCCCTGATCTCTCTCTATTTAATCAATCTTCATTCATTTCTCTTATTCTACAATTTGATCTAAACATGCTAGTCAGGAGTCTGTAATTCAGTGGTTGTCGTTTGTTGCTGTGCTACATATTTGTTTTTCGTTCATTTTTTTGTACATAAATTAGGCCGTTAGTTTTCTTGTTTGAATTGTTTTACATTTGTCATTTCGGGGCCTTTTATAGCTGACTATGCGGTATGGGCTTTGCTCATTGTTGAAAGTCATACGGTGACCTATAGTGGTTAATTTCTGTGTCATTTGGTCTCTTGTGAAGAGTTGTCTCATTGGCAATCATACCACATCATCTTTTTTATATATCTTCCTTTCTACCTCTTTCAATTACAGGCTTTAAAACAAATCTGACAAGCAAGACTTTATCCAACTCCTTGTACAAGTAAGTAAACTGAACAGTTTCTGATCAATGAAATACCTGGATATCTGAGTTATTGGTCATAAGAAATTTCTGCTTGAAAGCACATTTGAGCCTACTATAAAAAATAATTCAAATTATTTCAAAGATCCTGGACTTTTAGAAAGTATTGATTCATGTTTGAATTACGTCTCATCAGCACATAAAGGTTATATCACAGCAATCTTTTAGAAATTAAAAACATTCAATTGATCCCAAAACTTTAAGAAAAAAACAATGCAATAATAAATAAAACTCGCTCCAAGTACTACATATATATAATCTTTTTTGTTCATTTTAATCCCTTACTATTATCTGTTCTGATGAACATTCATTCTATTTACTAATGGTTTAAATCATCCTTCTACTTACACTACATGTAACAACTAGTTTTCTTTACTGTCCATATTAAGTTTCTATAACAGTATCAAGTACTCTTTAAAAGGTTGTTATTGAGACCAGATATTTACACAGGGCGATAGTGACTTCTGTCACCATGTGATAACTTTCTAATATTACCTTCTTATGAGTGTCTTCTACACATAATTGTGACTTAATCTATAAATATTAGTACCTATGAAGATTTATAGCACCCTAGGTACTTCAGTTCATGTACTTCATTTATACTGAAAATCTGCCAAATATTGTAGGTATTTTTACAGTACTGTCCTGCCATATAAACAGCTCAGTAAAAATAGGTTATCTATAAGTTTAATTGGAAATGACAGCAAAACAATTGTTCCATAGGAATAGTCGTTTTTCATCATGAAAGTTTGAAGAAAGCTTTCAATGATGTAAGAGGCAATGTATTGTTTATGTGTTTCTTTAAAAAAGAAACAAACAAGGAATTCTCTTAGTCCAATATATACAACCTTCACACAGAAATCTGACAATCAGATTGTACTACCTATTTATATAATGTACAGAAGTGTGTTTCTTTTTTAATGAATCAAACCAGGAATTTTGATGATTCATGTTTAAGTATTTGAAGTCCAAAAAAAAAAAACCTTCATTCATAAATTTGACGCCCAAATTCTTTTCTATCCTTCTTTAAAATGTAAAGAAGTACACTGCTTACAATTAGATGTCATAGAAAAATGGAAATGGCGAAAGCCCAATGTTCCTTCAGGGAACAAGGGGGAGAATAAGTTATCATGAATAAAAAGATGAGGAATAAACACCTTACAACAAAAGATTTCCAAGAGATGTATTTCACAGTCACTTGGCTATCTCTAGAGTCAGACACAGAGAGTGAAAGGATAACTGAATACAACCATACATTAAAGTCAGCTAGGCCAATATCTGAACCGATTCCAACAAATTGTCAATCAATGCCTTGGTACAAATAACTTTTAAAAATTGCCACTATTTAAGTTATTTTTGCAAATTTCAAAACGACAATTCTAGGACTATTAATAAAAATAAAAAAAATAAATGATATCAAAAGGTTATAACCAAAATTTCCATGTACTTGTTAGCTTTTTAGAATAAATGTGTGTACCATTTCAAAATAATGTTTTTTAGCTTTCACTATACTTGGCAAAGTCATCTTAAATCTGTTTGAAAAACTCATTTAAGTATAATCAATTAAATTTTTTGCCAAATCGAATTTTAAGAAAATCACAGATCAATATTATTTATCTTATTTATTTTATTTACCAAACGTTTAAAATGTAAATTTCTCCTACCTTTTCACTTTCATTCAACCAAGTCATAACATCCATATCTTAAACAGTAAATTGTCCTTTGAACAAATTCCTGATAAAAGTCCAAATTTCGTAAAATAACTTATTTTCCAAACATTTCAACGGAATTCTAAGTATCCAACAATGTTCACTTACAAAAATTTATCTTATGAGTCTATAATTGAAAAAAGAATCACTTCTAATGCTATTTATTCCATCTATAACTTTGAAAACAAGTACCCCTAAAACAAATTAGCTAAGAGCACACAGCTTAACTTGTGTTGATATTTAGTCCTGCATTCATATACTCATCACCTCAAGCTATTCAAGATATATTTTTATAACTTATTATAACTATTGGCATTTGGCTCAAATTACGTAGCCCATTCATCAGATACCATTTGATATCAAATAAAAAGTGGGTAGCCTTTAACATCAAATCATACCTTTAATTTTGATCGAGAGCCCATCACAAGGTTATAAATCCAGAGATATAATTAGGGGTAGAGGATGGGTTGTCCAAAGTCGTCCTCACCCATCAAGGTAAAAATCACCTGTATATTGATCTATCTGATCTGGTGTGACAATTCAACCAGAAAAATATCTATTTAATTGGCTGTCAATCAGACAAACTATTAAAGTCAAGATTTTCCATGGATTAAATTCTTCATTTTAACAGTTATTTGTCAAAAAAGTAGGATTAAATATTGCAACGTAGAGTAAAGGGTAGAATTCGGATCAAGATATCTTAATTCAATGAAAACTGTAGAAAATGTAAATGTTTGTCCCACTTATGTGAATAGTGCTTGGCATGTTTTAGAAAACATTCATTCAAGTTGAACAAAATAATTAAAGGATGAAGTCTTTACAGAAGAGGTTTCATTTTCAAAGAATCTGTGGTCCAGATAAAAGCAAAATAATATTAATACATTAAAAACCACAATATTTATTTACGATCTATTCATCTGTATGATGTTTAAAACCACAAACATAAATTAACAAAAGTTCTCAATTTAATGCACAAGATGCACATTTTGAGGTTAATCTTCCTTTGGTAATGCACAAGGCCAAACTAATAGTTTCAACATTTCAAAACCTAATTTAAATTGTATAATTCTTCCATTCCTTGTACCAAGATTTCAAATTAAATGTTGACAATTATTCTCCTATTTCAGTTTGTTAAATGCAAATTTACATGTATATTAATGTATCTAATGCAGAGATGACTGGATCCCTGCCAATATAAATAGACCTACCGTAGAGTGACCCTGAATAATGTCCATTAACTGTTGTATAATTTATGTCAATTTAAACAAATAATTTATAGTGTCTAATTGAGGTATATAGCAACACAGGCCAAGAATCTTCTCTAGAGATTGTTGTCATAAAATGAATTTTAAATATATACTTACAATAGGGAAAATGAATGAAGGGAAATAACTCCTGATGCAGTTTTCACCTCAATGATATACTTCATAATTATGATACATCAGTGTTTATCTTGTTACTCCTTTCAGTGAGTTTATCAGCGGCTTGTTTGCTTGTTATCTCAGTTGATCTTATGTTAAATCACTAGATAATTAACAAACTAAATTAAAAACCAATAGTTCACTTTGCCATATTTTCAATATGTCTTTCCACAGAGTTTGTAACCTGTCAAAAAATTATATACTCCTGAGTCAAAAGTCGATAATATGAAAACAGTCTATTCCTTAATTAACAAAAATCCTAAAGCGAGACAGTAACAACCTATGGTGAGGTTCCCAACTTAGGACTAGCAAATCAAGTTGTGGCTAGTTAAAAGACAAATGTTCTCAAGAAAATGTATTTATACAAAAGTTTATACAACAGCAAACAAATAACTAGATGTTTTACTAAAAAATTCCTTGGAATATATCTTTGGGGCTCTAGTAGGGTACCCTTAAGATGCAATGTCACGTCAAAACAGGTCAATAGGTCACTTTAAGCAAATTTAGGAATGCCCTTCTTGAACATTTTCAAATGTCACAGGTCCTGTAAAATGAGACTTCAGGTTGCAAGATTGCCTGCAAAACCCCACTAGGTTGCAGGTCTGATTTTACCATGTTGGAACCACAATTTTCATTAAGAAAATTACTTTCCTGTTCTTAAAAGAGAACAATTTTAAAAGCTTAAGAAAACATGTCATATAAATTTAAGTAATTAAAGACACTTTGATAGAACATAGAATCTTTGTATTGCCTTTTGAAAAATACGACAATTATAAATCTTCAATTACTGCTATTATTTACATTAGTCTCTCTCAATTCAAGTGACCTTAAAAAGACATCACAAAATCAACTGTTCCTCTACATTCTATATCAGTGTAGAAATAAGTGACATCAACTTCTCAAAATTCATAAATATAAACAAACCTCAACATGAAAAATGTATTAAGTGCTACTAGATAAAAATACAAATTTCTGATTTAAAAAAGATTTAAAATCTACTTAAAATCGATCTCATCTGGCTTACCTAATATCTCATAATTTTTCCTGGATAAAATATACATATTAACTGTCCCACATTTTGAATAAATTCCAAATACATCAATATTTAACATAAGAAATCTAGATTTTTCAATACAAAATATTCATGCCAGAATTTTTATTTAAATATGGATTTGTAGGTTTGAATAAATGGAGAAAGGTAAATAAGAGAATATGATAACGAGAATACCATAGATTCTATGACTGATCCCAGTGAATCTTGGTAGGATAACTTAATACAACATGACCTATACTCATATCTATCAAGTAGCTTTGTCAAAACTTTGATATCTTTTTTGTATAAAATAATTAATAAAAGGAAATGTGAGGTATATATCAATGAGACAAAAACCAAAAGACACATAAAAAGCACAAGTGAAACTGTGAGCTACTGCTCACTGATGATACCCCCAGCCCAAATACTTGACGGTAAACAGGAAGTTGTGAGTGATGAATCTGAAAACGCATCAAACGGTATAGCTGACTTATATAAACACTGAAACCAAATTTCAGAAATCCTTGTAATGTAGTTCCTGAGAAAAATGTGACGAAAATTTTCAACTTGGATGTCATGTGTAAAATGATACAAGTATTCGGTAAACAGGAAGTTGTTAAGTGATGAATCTGAAAATGCATCACACGGTATAGCTGACTTAGATAAACCCTGAAACCAAATTTCAGAAATCCTTATATAGTGGTTCCTGAGAAAGATGCAACGAAAAATATTCATGGGACGGAGACACGGATGGATGGACTGAAGAACAGACGGAAGGACGGACAGACAGAGGTAAAACAGTATACGCCCACTTTTTTAAAGCGGGGGTATAATAAGCTATCTAGGGGTCAACAAAAGACAGGTGTCTTTACAACATGTCAAGCTCTAGATGGTTCTGATTCTTAAAAGTACATCATCAACACCAAAAGTGACAAAAAAGATGAACAAAAGTAAATATAACCAAAGAAAAGTTGTAACAAGAAGTTGCACTTATTGTCATGCTAGGCATACCCCTACTTGGAATTCCAAGTAGCTGAAAACTTGAAGAAGGTGTCTGACTGATCTAAAAAATTTTCACACTTTACAAATCATTACAGTTAAGCTAATGACAAAATGTAAGGTAATTCTGTTAATTGATCCTGAGAAAAAAGCGAAGAAATTTTTTTATTTCTTTCAACATATTGAAAAATTCAAAGTATCATTTTAAAACAGGAAGAAGATGTCTGCTAGATTTTAAAACTGAGTCACTTGTTAAAACATATCACTCTGAATTGTAACCGAAATATTTGTTGGACAGTCACATAAACAGTTCATAGATGGACAATGAATGTGATTGCAATATAGTCCCTTGGAGTAGGGGTATTATTATTTAAACTCCAAACTTACATAATAAGTGATACAGTGTAAATCACTATTGTACACTAGACGCTTAACATTAATAATTTTGAAAATTTGCATCACTGATTAAATTATATTTTAGGCTGGTCTTGTAATCAGATTTTGATACTTAATTTTGTACTGCATTAACTTAAATAACACAAAATCTTAAATTAAAGAACAGTGTCAACACCTGGTGTCAGAAAGGTATTCACCCATTTTTTCATTAATACTCCTAACATGTACAAGATGGGAAATATATTTTTACAACTATTAAGTCTACATACATTTCCTGATTTTTACTATATATACAATAACTTTCATTCAAAACGATGCTTACCGAAAATACAGTCCACATATTGAATATTAAAGCCTAAAAATCCTTCAACTTAATACATCCATTTATAAGTTAATGATTACAATGTTACAATAAGTATATAAATCAATGACTAATTACAGTAACGATGAATAGATATGGTTAAATTAAGTAGGATATAGATTAGAGACAAAGATTGAACAAAAAGGTATTGTCATGTTTTTAAACTTGCTGCTTTGTTTTGTCAAACAAGGAAATCGGTGATTACCCTCATGCGATGTTGATTTCAGTAGAAGCTAAATTCTAAATCTCAAATTTGTATCAGTACCTTTCAGAAGCCGAGTCGGTGCCATAACTTTGAGGATATGCCTTAAATGTAAAATTGTTGAGGTTCTTAACATTTTTGTTATACTGATCTGTATGGGGAGTCAAGGTTATCTAAAACCACAGGTTATTGTCTCTAATCATAAACTTTTGATAGATACACACATTATGACTTTCATAAAGAAACTGTTCAAAAAGAAATATTTGAATCATTCAACAGTTCTGGAAGTTTTGTTTTCAAAGACTTACTATTTCAAATCCATGTTACACAAATGAAAAGACAGAGACTATGCTCAGCATACCGGGTAATAACAAAAAGATGGGATGCCATGATGGACAGTAGTCAAGTCATTATAAATCAGAAAATGATTTGTATTATCATAACCTTGAAGAGAATTGAATATAATAGTATTTCATTTGTTTTCAACTGGCTGATTGATGCTTTTCTTTTAAAAGCATATCCACTTGTCTTCAAGGCAACACAATATGCATTTCCTGAGAAACTAGTCAAATTATCACCATAAAACATTGATTTGATTTTGATTTTGGTGTTTTAACGCCACTTTTAAGCACTGTTTTGGGCTATTTCGTGGCGGCCAGTTTTATTGGTGGAGGAAGCCGGAGTGCCGGAGAAAACCACCGACCTTCGATAGGAAAACTGACAATCCTAGTCAATTAAGATTGAGTCAGTGCACCCGCACGGCGGGTTCGAACTCACAACCTCAGTGTTGACTGGCTAGTGATTACAGTAGTAACTACTTAGACCACTCCACCGAGGCCCCCACCATAAACATGGTAAAATATATATTGTTTACAAAGTAAAAAATCAACTAATTTGACATCCTGCATAAAGTAATATTTTTTTATTTTTTGCTTTTATTTTTCAGAATTTTATCCTACCTGAAATTTCATACTAGATGTCAGTAATCACAATCTGTATAGAACACATGCACTGATACACGTTTTATATAGACCATTAGTTTAAACATTACCACTGTAGGTAAAACAAACCTTATACAAACTTACACTTTCAATAGACTGCTTATCATCAAAGTATGTCTCACCTGATTACAAATCATTTACACCTGGGATAGGGGACAGGTATAGCTTGTAAAACCCCCAACGTAGAAATACCAGAAAATGTACTTTTAATTGCACATTTATTCTATTTGAGACAAGAATTATTCCAAAAAAAAACTGCAGAAACTGAGAGATGAAAACAAAAGGGGAGGAGGTCTATGAACTAAAGGGCATAAAAATACCAACCAACTATGTCAATATTTTTGTAAATTTTGATAACCCACTTTGTTTCACTATTGGCAGATCAATGAGTTTGATTGGACAGCTATTGATTTATAAATGAGATTGATTACAACAGAGCATAGGTTTATCAAAGAGATTTTGGGATTGTCATTGATAAGTGTCACAAAAATATTTGGTACCCAGGTTTGACCAGGCCTTATAAACTTTGGTAATACTTAACACATATGATTCAAATGTGAAGGGGATTATTTTATGGATTTTTTTCACAACTTTTTCACAAGACAAGAATTTCATAATATTGTATCAGCATTTTGATAAAAATTCATGAATACATTAACATTCTTCTTATTAATATGACAAAATAACACAATATTATTCTGACACATAGCATAGAATTAAAATACTTGCGTGTAAAATACATACATTGAACCAACAAGCATTCAAACTTTTGTAACACTAACAGGTCCCACATTTCAGAGCACTTTAGATCAACCCTGTTTTTTCGTTGGGTTTGTGTTGTTCAGTCTTTAGTTTTCTCTATATACAAAATGTAGTGTTTTGTGAACAGTTGTTGCTCTTTTTGTTGTTATTCTTTTTTGCCATGGTATAGTCGGTTATTTTTCAAATGTGTATATTTATCAAATCTCTGGAGTTGGATTTCTCTATTTTGTAATGTTGGTTTTCTTTTTTTTGCAACTGAATAAGACAATTATTTGTACAGAGGTTCATAATGAATGCAACAAAACCTTAAGACACAAATGAAAAAATAATAAAAATCTGAGAAGTTTATACTAAAAATTCTTAAAATTTAATACAAATAGCAAACAATATATTTGGTACTAAAATGTACTGTTTGTCTAAGAATTTTTTCATTAGAGGCTAATCCCAGAAAATCATTAATTTACAATTATTCTAAAAAAAGATCAATCATTAGTCAAATGACATATCAGTACAAACAATACCAGTTATTGTCTGTCAGTTATTGATAACAAGTCTATATAATATTCCCTATTGATTTTCCATCTATCACATACAGAAACATCTCGTTAAGGTAACCACAAAGGTAACCGACATACCTGAGTGTTAAGGTAAAGGACAGAATCTACTAATACTTATGTTTGTCCTCTAAGCTCACCTGTAATACTCAGCTCAAGTTCAACAAGCTCTTCACCAAATCTTCATCGATTTCTCCACAGGGAAGGTCCTCGTCAATCAACAAATTATACATTGTGTTCGTTCTCTCCATTTATATGCCACTTTCGATCAATCCAACACTCAAGTTTGTTTGAATGATTGAGGTCTGTTTGGTGACGATTGAGCTATGAGATTTTCAATAAAAAAAATCTTTGCTGAAAGAGACTATAAAATACTAAATATTTACAATAAATTCCATATATTTTTATTATTACACAAAAGTTTGTCAAACTGCTAGCATTACCTGAAATAAGCATCATTTCAAGGCCTTTTATAGCTGACGATTCGGTATGGTTTTTGCTCATTGTTGAAGGCAATATATGACCTATAGTTGTTAATTTCTGTGTCATTTGGTTTCTTGTGGAGAGTTGTCTCATTGGCAATCATACCAAATCTTCTTATTTTATTATATCATGTATATGATGTTTACTACTAGCAAATGTCTATCCAACTACTATAACAGTTTCAATTTTTTTCATGGGTACCAATTTCAGTGGCTCGTAGAAAAAATATATTTTTATTGATTCTTGATTTCATGGTCAACAAATTTTAAATAAGACTGCTTACAAATCTGTAGAAAACTTGTATTTTGTACTATGTTTTAGAGATGTGTAAATCAATACATATTCCATGAGATTTCTCTTTGTTGGAATTGTTCACAAATACAAAGCATTCTTGAAAATGCAAACTATTTCATTTTAAAACATTTGAAGAATTTAGCTTTGATAAATATCTATGAGAATTATTTATGTACTCTCATCACTGATGTAACATTGTGACATAAATCTATTTCACTGATTGCAATAGTGCAACAACAGAAATTGGATATGTTTCATGTCTCTTTGTCATTTAAATATTGTATTAGATTTTAAAGTAAAGTATCTATTTCTGTTTACCTGTAATTACGTGGATTTGTTTTAACTTGTTCAAGTGACTTTTAAAAAAATCTTTTTCTGTATATCATCTTTCAATACACACTGGATTGGGTGGGATCTACTGAAAAGAAGTTAAACATGATTAAAAATTCCACTTTATATTTTATGCATGTATTGCAATTTTGGCACTTTCAATGGAATATGTGTATGCCAGAGACAGTGAGTTCAAAATTCGTGGTCATTTGAATAACCATGAAATCATTAAAAACTTGTGCCCTATGAATTGCCGTGGTCAGCACTTAAATTCTATCTAAAAGTATAAGTTTATTGTAATTTTACTTCTTTTCATAAACAACCAATATATAAATTCCAAATTTGTTAAACTTATCAATCTCTTATGACACAATATTAAATACATATATAACCAACACTTATATATAATAGTGAAACATTCAAATATGTATCAGACAATACAAAGATACCTCATAGCCTCATAGATGCATTGGCCCCTCTCCCCCCTTTAATTCCCCCTCTACAGTTTTATATGAGTGTTAATGTAACTAATAGGACTTAAATAATGAAAGGATAATGTGCACAAAATAACATGTAATAGAAAATTCATTTTAACCTATTTACTATTAAAACTGTAAACAACATCTTTTCAGCGCACAAAATTATGAAATGTAATTGGTGGAAATGTTACGCAAACACTAATCCTTTACTTAGTAACTCTGGTAATATATTGTTAATACATGTCTAATTCAAAGTTGTTATTTTACATAGTTATGGATACAAACTGTTAATAAAGGTATGGATACAAACTGTTAATAAAGGTATCAAACAAAGTAATAGTCACTCAATGGCTAACTATATTTACATAACACTGTCCATTTATTGGTGTTTTTATTTATGATGACCTAAAAGAGAGGCACTCCATAGTATCTGGACACTTATCTCCCAGTTATTTCCGTCACAATAGGGGGAAAGGATTAGCCATTCAATTCATTCCTTACATCTATGTGTGAATGGGATTTGGAAGTTGAATTTATCTTGTTCTCAATGTGATAAAAGTAAATAAGTTTGTTTATTAAGGTTAAATATATGGAATTTAATCAAACAGAAAATTTCTTGAATTTCCCTGTAAAAGTTTAGAATTTTTTTTTCATGATAGCAATTAGACAGATTACTGTACACTTCTACTGAATAAAACCCATTTGAATTGAAATTTTCTGACTGCTGTCACCAGTAATATTCAAGAAGCCTAAGCAATTGTATCAGTCGATTTAACATATAACAAAACCAAAAATATAGAGTGAACCAAGGAGGTTATATGAGAAGGAGAGAGGACGAAAGACACTAATTACACATAAAATGTTACCGCCTTTTCTGTAAGTGGGTGTTAATTAGTTAAGATCGATTCGGTAGCAGAGGGAGACTTTGTCCTAATTACACATCCAAGTAAGAACGGAAACACCCGAAGTGTAATAAACCGACCGAGATTTTACAAAATAAGGCTGAGATCATGGCTCAATTCTCGACAGTATACACACACATATATATATATAGCCTTACTTACAAGAAGTGAAGGTTTGGCAAGGATCCCAGACTATTAAAAATACACACTGATGTTTTCTGTTGACGTATTTCAGTCATCATTTGATCATGGTCGATGATGTATCTATGAGCGATGCCTAAGTGTTGGAGCTCGAAAAGAATTTGATCCAGAAAGATTCTGCATCTGCAAGACGCACGACTCAGTAGACCTGAATTGCTTTGTAAATGATGTATATATATGGAATTAAAATTTAAAACATAAAATATTTATAAAATGTGCAGGAAAAATGTCCGTAAATAAAAGAATAGACACGCTTTCCTGTCGTAGTATCTTTATTAACACACTGACATATTTTTTTTATATATTACAACCATGCATGGCCTGAAAAGAGTATTGATTAAGAAGAAATCTACACATACCACGTGTATTGTCGGAAAAAAACATATATAGAGGGTACCAATCTACATGCCTTGCTATCCTAGTATTAATGTACAAAATGCATGTGTAATTTTCTGACTTTTACCATTTTATAAAGCCAATGAAGAACTGGTTTTAACAAAACCTTAATTAAACTCATGCAGTGTATAACAAAGTATTTATTTGGCATGGTCACAATTGAGAATTTTCAAAAATTAAAATTGTTATCATATTTCTTTATTTTTTTATTTTATTTTTTTTTTTTTTTTTGTTCCTTTGCTTTCAATGAGAGCCCGTCAATTCAAAGCGAACCAAAATTAAAGTATTGGAAAATAAGATGAACCGATGCAAAAACATTTAATTTTGCACAGAAACGATTTTAATGAGAGAAAAAAAACTGCCATGTCCTGAAAATTAAATCGCTCTGGTTGTGCGCTCCGGTCGCAACCGGTCACTTTAACTAAGGATACATCACATATTCCTTTCGAGGATATAACCTACCATTTCCCATTTCCAGGAGCAAACATGGGAAGTGAAAATCTAAGCAGCTATATGCCTATATCTACAGTCTAACGCAATGAGAAACAAACTTTTCGCTGGCTCTCGATAAATTTCTCTTCGTTTCAATTACAAATATTCGCTCCGGTCGCAGCCGGTCACCGTAAGGAAAGTACCTCACATATTCCTCTATTTTCTATGATATCACCTACTAATTATCATGGGCAGCATCACAGGTGAAGCAAAATCAGGTTTAAGCGGTGGGGTTCAAAGAAATTGCATTCTTAAATTTCTTTAAACCCTCATAATTTTGTCATTTCTTAGTCGATTTTCACAACTGATATTGCACTGATATTGCAAAACACATTAAAACTGATTAGTTACAATAAGTACACCTGAATTTTGATGACCCACTCACCGATTACAATCATGTGACATTAGCGATTCTCCTAATCACACGGACTGTTCGCAGTAACAGCCTGGTACATCAGAGGACCATATCAAGTGGGTGATAAACATGTCGGTTTCTTTATATTTTTATCATTTTCCTCTGATCGAATTGCTATCCTGGGGATGCTAATTTTGTATCAAGCAGAGTGTTCACTCTCCTTCTCATATAACCTCCTTGAGTGAACAGACAATTCTTCAATTAATTCTATATTTCAGGAATTTCCTCTCTTAACTGCCAGCAACTTGTCAATCATGTATCTAAATCTTCCACTGAAACAAGTTGTTACCAAGAAATTAAAATTCTAATTTTGTCATTTTTTCCAACCCAAACTTTATATATTTTGTTTAATATATCTAATGAAATGTCTCTTAACTGCTATGACCATGACTTATTCTTCAACTTAATAAAAGCATTACCTTTTATGAGAAGTTATTATGTGGAAAAGTGACAAACATTCAATGAAATTGCACCATAAAAAATCACTTGAAAATTGCCGAGATCAAAAAGTAACGTTTTAACTTTCTACCCACACTAACGAAATAAAAATTTTAAAAAGTCAACCCAATCAAACTTTTACAACCCAATTTGGTTTCATATTGACTCATAACAGATAAGATATGCCTTATAAATAAGTCAGTAAATATTGTGTTCATCCTCTAAACTGATAAAGTTGACAGATACAAATAGTTAAATATGACTTTATAAGATGCTAAGAAGTCTATAAACAGTCCTGTTTCTGTAATCTGGAAGGAAGGATTATAAATTAAGTGTGAATTGGGCTATTAAGAAGTTATATATTATATTAATTCATAAGAAAAGCAAATTTCAGAGAAATAAGAAACTTTAACATGCTACTAGTTAGAAAGTACCAATATTTAAAAGATGTTAAACTTAGCTAGAGCTTTGTACAAAATTGTCAAAACCCCTGTCTATAGAATTAGTGAACCTTTAGGTGTTGCGTAGTGGACTGGTGTAGTATCAACAATTTTCAAGGTAACCAGATATGATCCTGGATGCAAGTTGTTGTTACATGCTTGGGTCATACAGTAGTACTGATTTCAAAGTCTACAATAAAAATATATGATTTGAATACCGTTTCATTATATACATTTAACTGATCATTACCATCAAGATATGACTTTGAGTCAGGATAATATGGCATCCTTCAGTCATGGCCAATATTTGTTGCAATTATTCTTGGGATTCAATCATGCACTTCAGAGTTTTTTGACAGACACAACACAAGTTACAGGGGAGCGATTGACACACATGCAAAATCATTCCTTACACTCAACCCCAAATTTTGAAGCAGGGGCTCCAAAATAGAAATGAAACAGTTGCAAATAACAAATAGGTCATTCTTATATCTAATTTATGTCACAGTAACCGCAACATGAATCTTACAACATATATAATAACTGCCATCAGCCATGCATAAAATATAGGTTACAGTGACTTCATTATGTCCACAGACAAAATATCTTTACAGAAATTAAAAAAAAAAAATTCTGGAATATTTAGAGCTTACCATTTAGTATAGACACTTTTTTAAGAGTGGTTTTTGACCTCTAATTGTCTGTTGAGTTCTTTGTGTTATTGGGTTGCTGTCTTATTGACATACAACCCTAATCTTCTTTTATTCAAACTTAATCTTAGATTCCATGCAGACATGCATGCTTCAGTTGAATGAACTCATAGACACCAATGTTTCGTTGATGCCTGGCATTGCATACTAAAACTCAAATCAAATGTAACAAAGTAACAAACATTTCATTTAATTGTTATCTGTGATCATCATGGATTTTTAACTCATTCCAGCACTATCTAATATGCAGGCATTACAAAAAACCAGAGGATGATATAACTGGTATAGTCATATCTTATTTTAAAACAGTTATGGGAGTGGTCAATATTGGTCAATAGTTGTCTTACGACATTTCTTAATATTTTTTATTACCTAAAAAATTTGCTGTTGATGGTAGATTTTTTAATATTTTTTTTGACATGACCTTTTTAGACTTGTTCTCGAGTCTGACATAGTTAAGAAGCCTCTCAACAGTTGAAGACTGTATGTTGCCTTCCAGATGTCTTTTTGTTATTTACATTGTTGGGTTTCAAACTCATTGATGTTAACATCACATCTCCTTTTATTCCTAATTTCTGGTAGCCTGTGACAATTTCCATAATTTCTGGTAGCCTGTGACAATTTACATAATTTCTGGTAGCCTGTGACAATTTACATAATTTCTGGTAGCCTGTGACAATTTACATAATTTCTGGTAGCCTGTGACAATTTACATAATTTCTGGTAGCCTGTGACAATTTACATAATTTCTGGTAGCCTGTGACAATTTACATAATTTCTGGTAGCCTGTGACAATGTACATAATTTCTGGTAGCCTGTGACAATGTACATAATTTCTGGTAGCCTGTGACAATTTACATAATTTCTGGTAGCCTGTGACAATTTAGGACACAATATCATCTTTTCTTTAATTTTGAACAGAACAAAAACTGTCTTAACTTATCCCTAATGAAACAGTTTTTTTTTAATTAAAATTTGCTGCCTCATCAGATCCAATGAAAAGTGATATTCTTCAAATTTAAAATGAAACTTGCTTCGAAATATTAAGTAGCTTACAACAAATGGTTGATAAAAACTCCACATGAAATAATTAATAAATCATGTGGTTGTATAAAAGGACAATTTTTTTTAATTTCTTATGCTCTGAAAATTCAACCAATATTTCATAATTAACTGTTTATTAAAAAGCAAGACCTCCTGGTTTGTGTTAAGATATTATAAATATATCCAGATTATAATTAAGTTTTCTTTGATCTTAAAATGCAGGAAACTTTGAAAAATCTAAGCTATTATCAAGTCAAATCATTTCTGTAAACTGTTCAAAAGAGGTCACTATTTTATGCAAAAAAATTTAACTGCTTTATTGATTAGTTGCATGTAAAACGGAAATTACCACAGCAAAAATCAATTAAATTTGAAAGGTAATGAAATAAATTATTAATCTTAATGACTTATCCACTTAAACTAAATTTTTAATAACAAATTCAATTACATGTCAAACTAAATATTTTAAATTAAAAATATTTATTCAATGTGTTTTAATTATGTGTAAAGAGTTCCCATATGATAGCATTCTACTCAAAAAAAGAATCCAATGAATGTTAAAGATAAATGAAATTTTATAAATAATCTAGAACTTGTACATAAAGGGAAACAACTCCATAACTTAAAATTTGTGGTTTTGTTGTTATATTCAAATTGTCTGATATTGGATAAATTGGAAGTCAAGAAAAGTTTTTAAAATTTCACGAATTATTTAAAAAAGAGAGAAATTAAATGCATATAATAAAGGTATCTGCTCAACAAAATTCCTACGGATTCTCATTGCTAGGAGTTAGAATATACAAATTTCTGTATATCAACATATGACTTTATACCATTTCAACATTTTGTCTCAATATCATTAATATTTTGACCATGTAAGGTTATAAAGTTCAGTTTGCACTCATACCCTGGGCCCTTATCTCCCATGTAAAGGCAATTTCTTTCCAGAATTTTTTAATATACTGTGGTTTGATCTTTTTTTTACATTCTATTTTTCCTTGTATACATAAATAAGTTCACCTTTGTAAGATAGACAATGAGACAGCAACCCAAAACAAACAAAAAATTAAGTAAGATGCAGTTCAGGTTAGCATAATTATTCATTCTTATGAATAATTTACCTCAAATATTTTTCTTAATTGTAATATATCAATAAAAGAGTATGTGGTGTAAATGTCTATTTGAGACATTAACCTTACAAACTACATCTAGAGAACATACATCTAGAGAACATACATCTAGAGAACATCTAGAGAACATACATCTAGAGAGCATACATCTAGAGAACATACATCTAGAGAGCATACATCTAGAGAACATACATCTAGATAGCATACATCTAGAGAGCATATATCTAGAGAACATACATCTAGAGAGCATACATCTAGAGAACATACATCTAGAGAACATACAGCTAGAGAACATACATCTAGAGAACATCTAGAGAACATAAATCTAGAGAACAGACATCCTAGAGAACATACATCTAGAGAACATACAGCTGAGAACATACATCTGGAGAACATACAGCTAGAGAACATACAGCTAGAGAACATACATCTAGAGAACATACATCTAGAAAAACATACATCTAGAGAACATACATCTAGAAAACATACATCTAGCATCTAGAGAACATACAGCTAGAGAACATACATCTAGAGAACATACATCTAGAGAACATACATCTAGAGAGCATACATCTAGAGAGCATACATCTAGAGAGAACATACATCTACAGAACATACATCTAGAGAACATACATCTAGAGAATATACATATAGAGAACATACAGCTAGAAAACATACATCTAGAGAACATACAGCTAGAGAACATACAGCTAGAGAACATACAGCTAGAGAACATTCATCTAGAGAACATTCAGCTAGAGAACATACATCTAGAGAACATACATCTACAGAACATACATCTAGAGAACATACATCTAGCATCTAGAGAACATACATCTAGAGAACATACAGCTAGAAAACATACAGCTAGAGAACATACAGCTAGAGAACATACAGCTAGAGAACATTCATCTAGAGAACATACAGCTAGAAAACATACATCTACAGAACATACATCTACAGAACATACATCTAGAGAACATACATCTAGCATCTAGAGAACATACATCTAGAGAACATACATCTAGAGAACATACCTCTAAGAGAACATACATCTAGCATCTAGAGAACATACATCTAGAGAACATACAGCTAGAGAACATACATCTAGAGAACATACATCTAGATAATTTACATTTAGAGAACATAAATCGAGAGCACATACAGCTAGAGAACATCTAGAGAACATACATCTAGAGAACATCTAGAGAACATACAGCTAGAGAACATCTAGAGAACATACATCTAGAGAACATACATCTAGCATCTAGAGAACATACATCTAGAGAACATACATCATCTAGAGAACATACATCTAGAGAACATACAGTTTTTAAGCAACAGACAGGTGTTTATACAATATATTTATACTGCATGCACTAAAACTGCAAATATAATTGATAAATAGTTATCATTGAAAAATCTTCTACTGATTGTAACCAAACACCACTGATAGTTACATAAACTTTGGCCATATCAAAGATTATATACCATATCAATTACCTATGAGTACTAAGTTACTTCATAAGCATTGATGTTCGTACTTAGAGAAAGTGGAAGTTTTTGAAGCAGTTTAGGTTTTAGCAATGGAAGACCTGAAGAATTGTGAACTTTGTGAACTGGAGCTTGTAATTAAGTGGAAATGCATTGAGTGTAATATGAAAATGTGTCAAAATTGCCAAGAAAAGGTTCATCCAAAATTGACCAAGGAGCATACATTAATAGACATTAAAGACTTTTTAAAGCATCAAACAGATCAGGAACAAAACACAGACATGACTAAGATCACATGTGTCAAACATTTAGGACAATGTTGTTCATTTTGTGTCACATGTGATGAACTTGTCTGTCAAAGTTGTATATCTCGATTTCTTTAGAACCATAACATGACAGGAATTTCTGAAGCTTTTCAGGCAAAAAATAAAATTCTCAAAACAAAGGAAAATAGTATAAATCAGAAAATGTGTGAATTAATTGCTCATGAGAAAAGGCTGGACACATTTAACCCTTCAATCTATGACAAAGTGAGAGAAGAAATATTAGATAAAGATAAAGAATTAAAAGAAAAAATAAGTGAGAACACAAAAAAGCTTCTTGAGGAACTAGAAACAATGAAGAACAAATATACTCAAACATTCAAGGAAGAAAAGAAGATAATTCAAAATGGTGTAGCTTTTCTCAAGCAGGAGTTGGATGAGACAAATGCTTTGTTAAAATTCAATAACCTTGATAAGGTGTTTAATGTAAAAGAAAGTGATCTCAACCAAACACTAGAAAATCTAGAAAAGCCAAAAACAGTAGTTATGGTACCAAAACTTTGTCCCTTGGAATATTTTTCTAATTCTTTGCTTTATGGATTTTCGATGGTTGTTTCTGTCCCTTTGACATTTGAAACCAAGGCTGATTTTAAGATTGCTTTTCAGTGGGAAACTGACTCTCCATTTAATAATTTTGTGAGGTGTAATGATGATTCATTGTGGATTAGTGATACAGAAGCAGATACCCTAACAAAAGTATTGCTGTTAGAAGATAGAATGATTAAATCACCGTCCATAAAAATAAGTTGTTATGCGATAGCTGTAACACCCTCTGGGAATCTTCTTTTGTCTTGTGAACTCTCTCAACTACTTGAATTACCTAAAGAAGTGATGGAAATCAAAGAAAGTTGCTATGACATTTCCCCTCTCATTACCAAATCCATACATGTGACTAAAAACAACAAAGTTATGATTACAAGTGCAGAAGATATCGGACCAATTTATGAACGACCACGGAAAATTATAGTAATGGATTCAAAAGGAAAACATGAAACAGAGTATGAATATGACAATAATAAAAAACATTTACTTACATTACCTGACATAATAGTTATCACTAGTGAAAATAATGTTGGTGTTGTCGATATGGAGCTAGGGCGTAAAAAGGGTCGTGTTGTTGTGCTAAATGAGGGTGGTAGGGTTCTAACTATTTATACAGGCCATAATGAGCTAAGCAAACAAGGTTCTTTTGATCCACTTGGTCTAGTTGTTACAAACTGTGACAATTTTATAGTTGCTGACTCCTCAATATTACATATATTAGATAAAGAAGGTCAGATCATATCATTTTTTGATACTAGAAATTGGAACCTGTACACTTTAATGTATGGCATGCAAATTAGAGATAAAGATGAACTTTTTATCAGTTGCATTGAACTTACCACACTTAAAGATAAACTTTATCAAATAGAAGGTGACATTGTAAAAACCACTTCCGATGATCAGTAAAAAATAAATTATAATGTAAACAGCTTTATTACTATTTTCTAAACTTTTCCTTCTGTTCTTTCTGTATGATAATTTTCCATATCATGCTACTCAAGACATCTGGGTTTTTCTAAGTCAATAAGAAAGTAAATGTATTACGTCATTGACAATGCCTTGTGAACAAGTGATGAATAAAACTCATAAAAATAAACAGATTATTGATGGTCTTTTAAAAATGAAGATATTACTCATTTTGAAGAACCATCGATAATCATGAATGCAATATAGCATCCCTTTATAAGTCAGGGGTAAAATAAGACTGAAAGGTACTGATAAAAGCTCATACAACTTTTTAAGTCAAGTAAATTTATGCAATAAATTATTAAATGAAGCAGGTTTTATATAATAACAAAGTAACATCTTTCTAAACGTTTTTATAAAAGTAAGAATATGTGGTATGATTGCCAATGAGACAACTCTCCACCAGAGATTGAATGATGTGGAAGGTTAGCAACTATAGGTCATTGTACGGCCTTCAACAATGTGCAAAACCCATACTGCATAGTAAACTATAAAAGGCCTCTTTTGTTAACTTTCAACCAATCAGTCTACTAAACTACTGCAACTTATCAACAAAATTTCTTAGGTGTCTGGGATGTTCTTAAGTCTGGGCCTAAAATGCATGTGAATGTGTTAATTAATCATGTTGATAAATAAATGGAAACCAACAGCTTTCTAGTCTGGTTATCTATACATTTTGATCTATTTCCTTAGATATGGTGAAAAGGAAATAATTAAAGGTCAAAACCCTGATTTGGCATACAATTTTTGTTGTTGTTTCCAATGAATATGTATACCAAGTTTTCAGTTAATGTTAACCACAACTTTAGATAAACTATCTTCACCAAAAACTTTAACCAGATCCCAGAGCGCCATGACCCCATCCTTCAAAGACATCCTGAATAAAACCTCGCAATATTTTCTGAATTTACAGTATCCAGTTACTCATAATAAGTGAGGATTTTGCATGACAAAAAACTATATTTTTTTTCAAGCAGTCACTGAACCATGAAAATGAGGACATATGACAGATGGAAACTTGTTACATAAGACATCTGCATACAAAGTATGAAGAAGCCAGTTCTTCTACCTTCCGAAATATAAAGCATTATACATGTATGTAATAGTCTATGGCGCCTGCCACTGGATAGTAATCCCTATGTCTTGCATTCTGCAACTTTCATCACAGGCCAGACAAAAACTTAAGTTTAACCCTGCCAAATTTTCACGTGCCTGTCCCAAGTAAGGAACATTGTCAGTAGTTGTTGTATGTCATATCTTACATGTCTTATCCTCTTTTTCATTAATTGAAGAATTTTATTTTAATGTCTGATCTTTGATTGTTTCTCTTTAATAGACTGGATTATTTGAAGGTTGATATATTGTACAGACACCTGTTGAAGACTGTATGTTGACCTCTAGATGACTTTTGATTATTCTGTCTTTTGGTTGTTGTATCTATTATAACCACAAATATCCTACATCTTCTATCTGAATCTGCCAAATGTATACAACAGTGTTACATCTAAATAAATAATGTATGTTAGGACAGAACAGTGGATTGAATAGTTGAAAAGGTAAAACTATGGTATATATTCCTGGAAACAAGTGGTAGAACCAAAATATAAATATTGTCTGTAAACTAAGTTTGTTAAATTATAGAGTCAAAAGTGTGATATTTTGTTGATATTTTCTAGCTTCTTTGTGCTACAACCCACAGATGTATAGTGTATCAATATCTAGCAAGATTTTGATCACACTTCTGTTAGAGGCTTGCTAGAACTTGCAGTGTGGTGTAAGCTTCTCCTCGGTATCGATGGCATTACTGCCATTAGAGATGAAAAATAGCAATAAAAGTGCTGTTTTTTTGGTTTGTGTTTTGTCAAGTATGTGTAGGAAACTCAATATTTCAATAACATATTCACAAGATTCACCATTTGGGTGACGTCTGCAGTGATTTATAAGGGTATCTAAAGGTAGTTAATATGTCTGAAAATGTTTTTGTAACATGCTAGCAAATATTGATTTTTAAACAAAGTACAGTCAAACCTGTGATAATAGTTACATTTATTAAGCCAAAACCTGTCTTGTATTTTGTAAGGGCACCCTCTTCTTGTCCCTCTGTAGTAATATCTTTGCATTTCGAACCTCAATTCAAAGCTCATATAAAAAATAAGTTTTTTCTGATCCCACGATAATCCTTATATACTGGTTTGACTGTAATTGGGATAATATACAAATTTTAGTCACAGAAACAATTGACTTCATGCAGCTAACTAACAACATGCAATCTGATTAATTTATTTTAACAATTACAACACTGAACAGCATTCAGCAACATTTAACAAAAAATAAAATTCAAAAAAATCAAAATGGTTACCATAAAATTATTGCTTTCTGATTAAATTCATATTTGGCACAATAAGGTAAACACAATGCTGGTTTTCATTCTCCATCAGAGTATTTGGATTTCTAATCTTCATTTCTGGCAATGTCTAAGATACAGGTACTTTTCTGGTTATAACTGTTGCCAAGCAGATCTTGAATATACAGTGCACTCTATCTACTACATGTATAATAGCTTTGCTTCATCTACATGCTATTTATATTCACAGGTGACATTTCTAACATTTTCCCTCTATATAGACATATGTACAGTTTAAGTTATATTCTAGTTGACAAGGAATCAGTATAAATAGCACCCTGCTGTAGGCCAGCTCTTTATAAAAATTGTCATAGATTAGATGCATATTCTGCTACTATGCCCCAGGTGGATAGAGTTTAATTAAATGTTCCTTCCTGGCAGGATAACTGGTTACCGGACAGCTACTATATTGTTGTATATGCTCGTATATACAGGGATAACAGAACACAAACCTGAAACGTAATAAAAACAAATTATTGATTTAATTACTGTGGATTCATTATTATTCATGAGATACAAATTTTATTGGGTTTTGTGGGAAAAAGTAAATAATTGATTTATATGTTCAACTAAGTACAACTTTCTGATTGCAGGCTTTGGCAAATCCTAAAATCAAATATCCACAAAAATACAATTTTTCCTCAATCCAAAAAAATTGGTACCCACAAAAAAAATTCATAAGGGGTTACGTGGAACCCTGTGTCTCGCCTGTGATTGCTGCTGCCAGTGTAAAAGTGTAATGCTGACTTAAAAAGTGAGTCCATTTATCAGTAAAATACAGAAATTTAAAAATCAAACATTTTCTTTGGATGCTCTTTCTTGGTCTTGAAGATTAGCTTCTGTCCAAGTTTCATAACAATCCATGAAGGTTTACAAATTTATCATGTCAAAAAAATTTAATCCCAGACTGTCTGTAAATGACAACTGTAAAAAATGAAGTCCCATCTATCAGAAAAAAATACGAAAAATGAAAAAAAAAAATATTTTCAAAGGTTTGCTTCAGACCATTAAAAAGCTTCTGCCAAAGTTTCATAAAACTCTATGAAGGTTTGACAAAGTAATTGATGTGTAACAAACTTTAGCCCCAGACTGTATCTACTTGATAACTGTAAAACTACTCAGTCCATTTATCAGTAAAATACAGAAAAATGAAAATAAATATTTTCATAATTTCACTCTGGATACTGTATTTTGGTCATAAAAACAAGCTTCTGTCCAAATTTCATAAATTTCCATTAAGGTTTGACAAAGTTATTGATGACTGAAAAACTTTAACCTCAGACTAAATGTGAATGTTAACTGTTAAAAAAACCTAAGTCCATCTATTAGTAAAATATTGAAAAATGAAAATAAATATTTTAAAAATTTTGCTCTGGATACAATATTTTAGTCATAAACAAGCTTTTGTCCAAATTTCATAAAATTCCATGTAGTTTGACAAAGTCATTGATGACTAAAAAAAAAAATTTTTAACCACAGACTGAACCTAAATGTTGACGCCGCAATGCCGACACCACCGCCAACAACGGAATCTAGGATCGCTATGTCTCGCTTTTGCGAAATAAATTTTGCAGGCTCAACAATAAACAAATCCACAATTAATATACATTAAATTGTAAGTGTATCAGAAAAACTTGTATAATATTTTTTGTTACTTCTGTTAAATTCATTCACAAATTTCATAGACTCAGGATGAGTTATAGCTTTAAATAATGTAGACAACTGTCTGTTGTTGAAAACTATGTTGCACTTTAGATGTCTTTAAAATACACCACAATTTTTATGAAAAGTATCCAGAGAATATGCATCAGATACCTGAACAATGATCAATGATATCTGACAGTATATCAATCCACACAGGAAAAGAACAATGATCAATGATATCTGACAGTATATCAATCCACACAGGAAAAGAACAATGATCAATGATATCTGACAGTATATCAATCCACACAGGAAAAGGGAAGAACTAGTTGATGCTAGTGAACTATACCAGCGTTGAAATATTGATTACAATACTATGTTCATAATCAGTTATAACTTTATTAGAAAATATTATTCAAAATAGTTCCTTTTAAAAATACTAAAATTGAGAATGGAAATGGGGAATGTGTCAAACAGAAAACAACCTGACCAAAGAGCAGAAAACAGCCCATGGTCACCATCTAATTGTAAAAGTTGCACATACCCTGAAACAGATAAAGCTGTATCATTGGTCCTTCTCTTTAGACATACAGGACATATATCATAAGGCGGTAGTGTCTCATCTACATCAGACTGAAATATATAATAAATGTAACATTATATTACTATCTTCACAAGGTTCTTATCAACTAAATATTAAAATTTAAAATGACATCAACATACAAGTGTTATATGGCATAATTGTTTGTAACTTTTCTTCCTCACAACATAATGGAGCTTATACAATACACATTTTCTGTGTGGGTCTATGTACAGTAAGACTATGGTAAACAAATATTGAATTTTAAAATGAAGCTTAAGAAAATTTATTCTTTGTAGATTTTGCACTTAGCAAAATAACAACTTCTATTTCTATGATTCGTTTAGAATGAAAAACGATCTGTTAAAGAGGATTGATAAATCTCCATACTGACTAAAAACAGCTTTGTACTACCTGTAGATGAGTTTATTTTTTATTTATTTTGTTTTTGGATTGCTGTCTCATCGATGTACATTAACTCCTCCATTTATTCACACATCAATTAGTTTTTAAATTAGTATGCCAGTAATGACAAATCATATGTAACATGTCCTCATCCCCACACTGATGGTATAAAGAGAGTATGTTCTTACTGTCTTAGTTTTATTTACTGTGATAATCATCCTTATGCAATTTTCACATTTATAAAAACATTGTATCAATTTCAGTATTTACAGTAAATAAAAGTTGCTTACCTTTGGAAGGTTTGAAGTAGACATTGCCAGTAATGATGGAGAATTATTATCACTAGTATACCACACTTACCTCTGGAGGGTCTGGAGTAGGCATTGCCAGTAATGATGGAGAATTATTATCACTAGTATACCACACTTACCTTTGGAGGGTCTGGAGTGGGCATTGCCAGTAATGATGGAGAATTATTATCACTAGTATACCACTTACCTTTGGAGGGTCTGGAGTAGGCATTGCCAGTAATGATGGAGCATTATTACCACTAGTATACCACACTTACCTTTGGAGGGTCTGGAGTGGGCATTGCCAGTAATGATGGAGAATTATTATCACTAGTATACCACTTACCTTTGGAGGGTCTGGAGTAGGCATTGCCAGTAATGATGGAGCATTATTACCACTAGTATACCACACTTACCTTTGGAGGGTCTGGAGTAGGCATTGCCAGTAATGATGGAGAATTATTATCACTAGTATACCACACTTACCTTTGGAGGGTCTGGAGTAGGCATTGTCAGTAATGATGAAGAATCATTACCACTAGTATAGCACAATTACCTCTGGAGGGTCTGGAGTAGGCATTGCCAGTAATGAGGGAGAATTATTATCACTAGTATACCACACTTACCTTTGGAGGGTCTGGAGTAGACATTGCCAGTAATGATGGAGAATTATTATCACTAGTATACCACACTTACCTTTGGAGGGTCTGGAGTAGACATTGCCAGTAATGAGGGAGAATTATTATCACTAGTACACCACACTTACCTTTGGAGGGTCTGGTGTAGACATTACCAGTAATGAGGGAGAATTATTATCACTAGTATACCACACTTACCTTTGTAGGGTCTGGAGCAGACATTGCCAGTAATGATGGAGAATTGTTATCACTAGTATACCACACTTACCTTTGGAGGGTCTGGAGTAGGCATTGCCAGTAATGATGGAGAATTATTATCACTAGTATACCACACTTACCTCTGGAGGGTCTGGAGTAGGCATTGCCAGTAATGATGGAGCATTATTATCACTAGTATACCACACTTACATCTGGAGGGTCTGGAGTAGACATTGTCAGTAATGATGGAGCATTATTATCACTAGTATACCACACTTACCTTTGGAGGGTCTGGAGTAGGCATTGCCAGTAATGATGGAGCATTATTATCACTAGTATAGACGGGTTTATCCACGTCTTATCTCAAAAACATGTGCGCTGCCATTAAGAGGTCACATGGTACGTCAGCCATAGCACTTGTGAATGATAACGCACGTGCAATCAATAATCTATATAGTCTATATAATTATCGGTCATTTATAACATTTTTGTTTCACATATTTCATGTTCATATGACCATGGCAAATAACGAAAAATATAGGAAAGGGGGTGGAAATTCTTGTGCTGTTAATGGATGTTCTAATAATTGTCGTAAATTAAATGATTGGAACGTATCATTTTGTGAATTACATGGACAAAATCACGAAGACTGTTCTTGTTTGGTTCCATTTAATCTACATGTTATGCCCGCTAATGAGACAAAACGATTACAGTGGAGTAAAGCTTTAAATAGAAAAACACTTCCAAAGCAAGTATTCGTATGCTCGGATCACTTTCTAGATGGAGCTCCAACGGAACAAAATCCCTTCCCGAAATTAAATTTTGGGTATGAAAGCCAGACAACCCCGGTAGATGTAAACTGTCGAGACAAGAACCGGAAAGTAGAAAAAGAAAACGTTTACTGGAAGAAAGCAGTAGTACCGAGACGAGTGTTGACATTAATCAGACTGAAGGACCGTCTAATTCTGAACTGCTTCCAGAAGCTTTTTGTGATTTTAATGTGGTTAATCCACCTACAGCATCAGTTGGAACACAATATGTCGATTCTGATTATATGATTTCACAGGATCACATGTATTCAAAACCCTGGTCGGACACACAGAATACCTTTACTCAAACGAATACGGCGTTGACTGAAGAAAAAGGGGGTTCAAGTCAAAATTGAAAGTAGCGCTATGTCCGCAAAAATAAGTATAGTAACGGACAGTGATTCTTTGTTATATACTGGTGTAAGTAAAGAAGTATTCTTTACATTAGCAGAGGTTATGTCAGAAGTAAATACATTTAACTTTCAACTTGAAGTCGCCAACCAGTTACTACTAGTGTTGATGAAACTTAAACTAAACTTGCTGTTTGATGACTTAGCTCGTAGATTTGGAATTTCTAAAAGTTTAGCTAGTAAAATGTTTAATGCTTGCAGAAAAACTTAAGGATTTAGTTGCATGGTTGCCGAGGGAAACAATACGAGCATGCTGTCCCGAATCTTTCCGAGAAAATTACCCTCGCACCACTGTAATAATAGACTGTGTCCAAACATTTATACAACGACCCACGAACTTGAAAACTAGAAGTGAAACTTTCAGTAATTACAAGTCGCACAATACCGCAAAATATTTATTTGGAATATCTCCACATGGACAAATCATGTTTATTTCCAAAGCTTTTGGCGGAAGAGCTAGTGACAAGTTTGTCGTGGAAAAGAGTGGATTTTTAAACTATTTATTGCCGGGTGACGAAGTAATGGCAGATCGTGGATTTACAATTGAAGATTTTCGTTTTCTTCGTTCTGTAAAATTAAACATTAATGTATTTACAAAATGCAAACCCCAGCTTTCAAATGAAGATGTCACAACTACTAGACGTATTGCACATGTACGAATACATGTAGAGCGTGCTATTCGTAGACTGAAAGTATTTAAAGTTTTAAGTGGAACTGTACCAGTGTCGTCTTTAAAGAATTTTGATGACATTCTTATTGTTTGTTCCGCATTGGTAAATTTGAGATCAGATTTAATACGGGATGTCAATGTAGATACGGATTGAATATAATTACATTGTAAATTGTGTTTTTCGTCCTTCATTTTTTTTATTACATTTTTATTCAACCTTCAGATTGTATTATTTTAATTAATTGATTTCCATATTTGACTTGAATGAAAGAATTCAGGAAGTGTGATATACGTCAATGAGACTGTAACCCAACAATAAAAGTTAGATTAAATCATCAAAACTCTTCAATGAACAGTGGACTAAATCTCCTGTCTTGGATGTCATTAAATGTGAGTGTGTATAAACTAGCTTGGAGACGATAATTCCTGGTCTTCTTCTTATTATTGTTGTTATGAACAAGTGAAAATTAAAAGATAATTGTATATTAAATCATATATATATACTGGTAATAATAGACCTGCTCATTACTTTTTATTATTAAATTGTATCGAATAAGAAGCATCTGGACTCCTGGGGTAATACATTTATTTTTTTACATAACAAGCAATTACGTTAACATGTGAAGGTAAACAAGTCAACACTGTTTGCCTTTCCAACTGTGATTATCCCTAGTAAATTACACACATGTCTATGAAGTCTTCTTGTCCAAACATCAACATTGCATACCAATGTGTTATCTCATTAATATGAGATAATTATCAAATTAAATAATTCAGATCATTCATTTTAGTTGTATCAACAATAAAATTATGTGTGTTCAGATAGCGTGCTTTCTCTAATGTTTACAATGTTTCACGACCTTAATGGCGACCGGACATCGATGACCTCGTGCGGACATGTGCAATACTAAGTGGGATAATTAGAAAGACCTGTCTATACCACACTTACCTTTGGAGGGTCTGGAGTAGGCATTGCCAGTAATGATGGAGCATTATTATCACTAGTATACCACACTTACCTCTGGAGGGTCTGGAGTAGGCATTGCCAGTAATGATGGAGCATTATTATCACTAGTGGACCACACTTACATTTGGAGGGTCTGGAGTAGGCATTGCCAGTAACGATGGAGAATTATTATCACTAGTATACCACACTTACCTTTGGAGGGTCTGGAGTAGGCATTGCCAGTAATGATGGAGAATTATTATCATTAGTATACCACACTTACCTCTGGAGGGTCTGGAGTAGACATTGCCAGTAATGATGGAGAATTATTATCACTAGTATACCACACTTACCTTTGGAGGGTCTGGAGTAGGCATTGCCAGTAATGATGGAGAATTATTATCACTAGTATACCACACTTACCTTTGGAGGGTATGGAGTAGACATTACCAGTATTGATGGAGCATTATTACCACTAGTATACCACTTACCTTTGGAGGGTCTGGAGTAGGCATTGCCAGTAATGATGGAGCATTATTATCACTAGTATACCACACTTACCTTTGGAGGGTCTGGAGTAGGCATTGCCAGTAATGATGGAGCATTATTATCACTAGTATACCACACTTACATTTGGAGGGTCTGGAGTAGGCATTGCCAGTAACGATGGATCACTAGTATACCACACTTACCTTTGGGGGGTCTGGAGTAGGCATTGCCAGTAATGATGGAGCATTATTATCACTAGTATACCACACTTACCTTTGGAGGGTCTGGAGTAGACATTGCCAGTAATGATGGAGCATTATTATCACCAGTATACCACTTACCTTTGGAGGGTCTGGAGTAGGCATTGCCAGTAATGATGGAGCATTATTATCACTAGTATACCACACTTACCTTTGGAGGGTCTGGAGTAGGCATTGCCAGTAATGATGGAGCATTATTATCACTTGTATACCACTCTTACCTTTGGGAGGTCTGGAGTAGACATTGCCAGTAATGATGGAGCATTATTATCACTTGTATACCACACTTACCTTTGGAGGGTCTGGAGTAGACATTGCCAGTAATGATGGAGCATTATTATCACCAGTATACCACTTACCTTTGGAGGGTCTGGAGTAGGCATTGCCAGTAATGATGGAGCATTATTATCATCAGTATACCTCTTACCTTTGGAGGGTTTGGAGTAGGCACTGCCAGTAATGATGGAGCATAATTATCACTAGTATACCACTTACCTTTGGAGGGTCTGGAGTAGGCATTGCCAGTAATGATGGAGCATTATTATCACTTGTATACCACCAATCAAGGAACTGTAAGAAGAACACACCCACAGACAGACCTGTTGACAGGGTCACTGCTGTCAGATTTACTGCTGTCTTGCATGCAAACAATAATTTATTATTTAAGCTGAAATAATAAAGTTAATCAGTAAGACAAAAATGCCATCATATCCAAAAAAATCTATGAGAAAACTGCTGGTTACAGTAACCCAATGGTTGCTGAAAGGCTTTTTACCAAAAATAAGACTGCTTTGGTTTTCATTATATATTATAATATGTATCTGCGAAATATAACCTAAATATATACCATACCTTATGAGGCATTGAAACTTAAAAGTCTTATTTTCAATTAGGTTTGGCTCCATAATGAAATGGACAAAATTTCTTGTCTTTTAAGATTAAATCACAGCATAGGAAAATCTTTTCGTTGGAATAATAACCTTAGCTCTTTCTTATTTTCTACATTGTTTTTTTATTTCAGGGTACATGATTTGATCTCTTTATCAATGTAGGTATGATCAAATAAACTAGACATACATAACCTTTTTTCTGAATCTGTTAGCTGATCAAAAGATTATCTCTTAGCAAACCTTTTTTTTACCTTATCTTTTGATCAGAAATACCTTAATAGTCAATATCTAATAAATTTCTTTGAATTTTGCCATTGGCACTTAACTTCTTTGTCAAGAAGCTACATGTACATGTACTTATGGTTTACCTTAAATCTTGCCACACTTCTGAACTTTGTACATGTGTCGACTGTAAATCTTCCTCTTGTTGATGAACTAATTCTACACCAGAAAGTCTGACAAATGGAGAGTGCCATTTAGATTTACCAAACATATAGGATATTAAATATACCAGAAAACTGCCTTCCCAGACCATATGGACATAGGGATACACTGCTACAAACGCTTTGTATAGTTTGCATAACAATGTATTCTGAAATGGAAAGAAAAGACATCTGAAGGACAGCATATGGTCTCAGCAATAGGCAAATGTCTATACCAAATGTCTAGCTCTTATAATCAGCCTGAGTCAATACAAATTGTGAATACATTTGACAAAGTCTACCAAAACAGCAACAACAAATTCATTTAAGGACAAAATCACTCAGATATATAAACAATATATGTACAGTGTAGGAAAATATAACATTAAGACGAGCTTTAGAAAGAGTGATTAAAGCGAGGCTTCCCAAGCTCTTCTCTTGTTTCATAGTGAGAATAAATAAATTTGATATTTTTCTACACTGTATGAATATTGTTTTTATCTTGCAATTTAACATTGAACTTAAACTTTGTTTTTTTCCCTCCAAATGGTTAACTTTGTTTTTTTCCCTCCAAATGGTTAACTTTGTTTTTGAATGAAATCGACATGACTAAAACGTGGACAGCAATGAGGACCCCAAATTGAACTGCTATGTAAACAGTTATTGAACATAACCGTTCAGTCGCAACAGAAGCAAGATACCAGGAGACTATAAACGTACACTCTACGTTTATCGCTTCATGTTATCTGTCAACCTGTATTTGTAAAGTAGAAAGGTTGATTTAAAACTTTAGAAAGGATAAATATATATGACAGCCACTGACCATGTTTCTGAATTAAATTTCCTGACCTTTAATTTCTAAGTTCCAACTCCCTCAGGTAAAGTTGGTCTTAGCTTAATTTGACTATTCTTTTTATTTCGCTTTAAATCATATAGCTCATGGTGAATTCAAGAAATTATTTATCCTTGGCTTTCAAACTTTGGTTTAACATGAATAAATCCAAAAAGTGCTTTTTTTTATAGATTTTTTTTTTTTTGTGATAGGCACCTTAGTGTAAATAAGTGACTATTTACTAAGTACTTTTTTTATCTAATATGAGGGGCGGTAGGAGGGTGTCATCCCAAATTCCAGAAAAAATAAAGTATTCTTTCCTGGATCCCAAAAAAAAATCATTAATTCCCAAGTCCCAATGGGTGAATATCCTGAATACCCGCTAAAAAAAGGCCCAATCCCGAATTCTTGCAAAAATAAAGGCCCAATCCCGACGTCCTGTAAAAGGCCCTTCCGCCCCTCTAATGTGTGCTGTTACTGAAAACAATCTTTAAGTACTTAATCTACTGAATAGAAATCTTGCCCTCTTTTCAGGATCATTACTGCAGGTATTCTTGTGAATTTCTAAAATCAAGTATGCTCAACATATAACAATAATTCTGCTGCTAAGAGTTAAAGCCAGAAGCATCTTAGATGATACAATATAAATTTAATACATATGTTAACATCATACTCAAACAAACATAACGTATATCAGGTTTTTTTGGTGTATGGGTATTTTTTACGGTTTGGTCCTTATATGGGCATTGAAATCTTTGCCTTAATCATTTTTCACAATTCATATCTTCGTATAATACATTTAAATGAATTCACATGTTTGCACCTGTCCTTAAGTCAGGAATCTGATGTTCAGTAGTTGTCGTTTGTTGATGTGGTTCATAAGTGTTTCTCGTTTCGTTTTTATATAGATTAGACCGTTGGTTTTCCGCTTGAATGGTTTTACACTAGTAATTTTGGGGCCCTTTATAGCTTACTGTTCGGTGTGAGCCTAGGCTCCGTGTTGAAGACCGTACTTTGACCTATAATGGTTTACATTTATAAATTTTGACTTGGATGGAGAGTTGTCTCATTGGCACTCATACCACATCTTCTTATATCTATCTACTAAAATGTTGGCGTAAGGTAAATTTGGCAGTCAAATGCCTACCGCAAAAATAAGCACATGCCAAGTTTCCTGATGTAAATTATACACACTATTTCAAAAGTTGTGCAGTAAAGCCAGAGCTTACAAAAGACATGATGTTATTTCTGTATTAACATCAGGTTCTTTGCTACCTCTTGTCTTTTAAAGTATGAATGTCTAAATTTTATACCAGATTTTAATTTGCTAATTTATTTTTGTAGCTATAAGAAAAAGGATAGCAAAATTCTCATGCAAGCAGGTCGTATGTGAACTATATAATATTAAACACATAGGATATATATACCTGACTAAGTCTTCCTGTGTTTATTTTGTGTCTCAGTTCTTCAAACATGAAGTCCAACTTATGTTTTATATATGGCAAAATGACCTGCAAAGAGTAAGTTTTTATTGAAATATTTTCATAAAAATACTGATACTTGTATATCATATATCAAACTTGTCAAAAAGTATAGAAAATTCAAAAAAAAATCATGCAGACCTTACTCATCTTAGTACACAAAGTTCAACTAATTTTATTCAAGTGGTCAATTCTATTTCATCAAACGAAGTTTAAAAAATGCCAGGTTTTTAAACCAACAAAGGTAGATTTAAAATAAAGTAGTCTGAAGCCAGCTGTTTTACCTCAGCAACACTTTTCATAATTGGTAGAGGTTAAAAGTCATGTCAAGATACATGTGCTATGTTGTGGCAAGAGAAGTTACAGTTAACACTGTTTCCATCTCAAAACATTGACTGGTATTCTTGATTCAGAACGGCCTTTTTTAAATTAGAGTTATCTCCCATTTCCATAAATACTGGACGGATATACAAAATACAAAGAGGTCAATAGATTCCTGTTCATTTCATAAGGCTAATAACTGGAAGGCAGCAACATATTTGTATGATCATAACAGTGTCTGATATCAAAGCAATATAATGCCTACATGGACAAAGAATTTTGTGGGTACATAATGATTTTCAGTTTATTTTATCTTACATGAGACCAACTTTACTTCATGCACCTTATGACAAGAAGCTCACAATTTTAATGTAATATAAATTATCATCTTAACTAGTAGATTAAAGAATCATAACTCACTGCTTCATGTAAAATTTTGAAAGTTGATTGTAGCAGATCTTCTCATCCTGAGTATGCTAACATGTAATACTTGTCACTGTACACTGAGAAAATAGTATAAGCTTTCAAAAGCTGTGTCTTGCACTTTTATGCTGAACAAATTTAACAGTTCATTCAACATTTTTACATGAATCGCAATGAACTAATGAACTAATTTCTTTTTGTTAATGACTGCAAGTTAATTGTTATTCTGTAAATGAAAAGTTTAATGTATTCACAATTGCTCTTCAGTACATGCAGTATGGAGAATTTAATTTTTACGGAAATATAGATTAATTTCATACTGAGTGGGAAATTTCCTGGGCCGCTATCGAAAGATAACGTGCATTCATGATATCTAAAGTTAAAATGACTGTTAACAAAAAAATATTTCCTATTTTAACATGTCAGCATGACCTTACCAAACACAAGATAGATTTAAGTAGACAACTTCTTGGAAGTTTTGTATCTTCCTGTTTTGATCCTTCTGACAAGCAATTCTTTTAATACCATAAAAGTTTTCAGCAAAAGATCCACCTGAAATGGAATTGGACGACACAATCATACAGTATATTAGGTATAGAAGAAAGACCTGGTGAGCTGTAAAAAGGAACGAATATGAATTACTCTGGTCTATGTTTAATTAAAGTAGTTTTACGTTAATTCTAATGTTTAAAGACTTATAGACTTGATAGTTGAAATGTAAGTTTGTCTCAATGCAGGTGTTATCAGTGTGATGGATATATACTATACCATATATATGCAGTAGCTTTCATTGAAAAGGATAGAGTTTATATAAAATTTGATATTATGTGCAATTTTAGCGGAATGTTTATTATATCAATGCCTTCATTTAAATTTCATGGAAAATATTCAATACAGTAGTTAAACCAGAAAATAAAATGATGATGGGTGGCTGCTGTTTAAAAGTTCAATGTAAATTAAATGCATATTCAGAACCAGAACATGGTATCAGTCCGCAGGAAGACATTTCACTTTACTTGGACACAATAGTCTGACTATGAGCCAACATGCAGACTTTGCTCTTACATCTAAATGCAGCATGCTTTGCAGAGAAGCAGCAAATACCAGTTTCCATGCCTTTTGGTTTGACCCCCTGGGGATTAAACCCAAGACCTCCCGCTTGAGGCAATCACCTTCCATGTGAGGTAATCACCATAAGACCACAGAGGCAGTTCATAAAATAAGAGAGACTGACAAAAAATAAGAAGAATATTGTTATTAACTAGTCTTTTAAGTTGAGAGACTTGACTATGGCATCTTATGAGTGTAATTAAGGAAAAATAAAACATTTCTTATATTTTTTAGGGGTCAAGTGTTATGTGCCACTTATCCAATTATGAAGAAATAATTTGACTTACTATGTGAATGTAAATAATAATTCTGGAGAATTAGATCAAGAATAGTGTATATTTCATCATAAAATCTCAGCATCCATGCAAATTTATCTGGCTTTGTCTCTGCTAAAACCTGCAAAGACAAATACACGAATAATAAGTAAAATGAAACTTTGGTTATCCTATTATTATGTGAACTATATAATATTAAACACATAGGATATATATACCTGACTAAGTCTTCCTGTGTTTATTTTGTGTCTCAGTTCTTCAAACATGAAGTCCAACTTATGTTTTATATATGGCAAAATGACCTGCAAAGAGTAAGTTTTTATTGAAATATTTTCATAAAAATACTGATAATTGTATATCATATATCAAACTTGTCAAAAAGTATAGAAAATTCAAAAAAAAATCATGCAGACCTTACTCATCTTAGTACACATAGTTCAACTAATTTTATTCAAGTGGTCAATTCTATTTCATCAAAAGAAGTTTAAAAAATGCCAGGTTTTTAAACCAACAAAGGTAGATTTAAAATAACGTAGTCTAAAGCCAGCTGTTTTACCTCAGCAACACTTTTCATAATTGGTAGAGGTTAAAAGTCATGTCAAGATACATGTGCTATGTTGTGGGCAAGAGAAGTTACAGTTAACACTGTTTCCATTTCAAAACATTGACTGGTATTCTTGATTCAGAACGGCCTTTTTTAAATTAGAGTTATCTCCCATTTCCATAAATACTGTACGGATATACAAAATACAAAGAGGTCAATAGAACTCATAAGGCTAATAACTGGAAGGCAGCCACATATTTGTATGTTCATAACAGTGTCTTTTATCAAAGCAATATAATGCCTACATGGACAAAGAATTTTGTGGGTACATAATGATTTTCAGTTTATTTTATCTTACATGAGACCAACTTTACTTCATGCACCTTATGACAAGAAGCTCACAATTTTAATGTAATATAAATTATCATCTTCTAATGCTTACTTTCCAAAATTTTACATGAAGCAGTGAGTTATGATTCTTTAATCTAGTAGATTAAAGAATCATAACTCACTGCTTCATGTAAAATTTTGGAAAGTTGATTGTAGCAGATCTTCTCATCCTGAGTATGCTAACATGTAATACTTGTCACTGTACACTGAGAAAATAGTATAAGCTTTCAAAAGCTGTGTCTTGCATTTTTTTATGCTGAACAAATTTAACAGTTCATTCAACATTTTTTACATGAATCGGAAATGAACTAATGAACTAATTTCTTCTTTTGTTAATGACTGCAAGTTAATTGTTATTCTGTAAATGAAAAGTATAATGTATTCGTCAATTGCTCTTCAGTACATGCAGTATGGAGAATTTAATTTTTACGGAAATATAGATTAATTTCATACTGAGTGGGAAATTTCCTGGGCCGCTATCGAAAGATAACGTGCATTCATGATATCTAAAGTTAAAATGACTGTTAACAAAAAAATATTTCCTATTTTAACATGTCAGCATGACCTTACCAAACACAAGATAGATTTAAGTAGACAACTTCTTGGAAGTTTTGTATCTTCCTGTTTTTGATCCTTCTGACAAGCAATTCTTTTAATACCATAAAAGTTTTCAGCAAAAGATCCACCTGAAATGGAATTGGACGACACAATCATACAGTATATTAGGTATAGAAGAAAGACCTGGTGAGCTGTAAAAAGGAACGAATATGAATTACTCTGGTCTATGTTTAATTAAAGTAGTTTTACGTTAATTCTAATGTTTAAAGACTTATAGACTTGATAGTTGAAATGTAAGTTTGTCTCAATGCAGGTGTTATCAGTGTGATGGATATATACTATACCATATATTGCAGTAGCTTTCATTGAAAAGGATAGAGTTTATATAAAATTTGATATTATGTGCAATTTTAGCGGAATGTTTATTATATCAATGCCTTCATTTAAATTTCATGGAAAATATTCAATACAGTAGTTAAACCAGAAAATAAAATGATGATGGGTGGCTGCTGTTTAAAAGTTCAATGTAAATTAAATGCATATTCAGGACCAGAACATGGTATCAGTCCGCAGGAAGACATTTCACTTTACTTGGACACAATAGTCTGACTATGAGCCAACATGCAGACTTTGCTCTTACATCTAAATGCAGCATGCTTTGCAGAGAAGCAGCAAATACCAGTTTCCATGCCTTTTGGTTTGACCCCTGGGGATTAAACCCAGGACCTCCCTTGAGGCAATCACCTTCCATGTGAGGCAATCACCATAAGACCACAGAGGCAGTTCATAAAATAAGAGAGACTGACAAAAAATAAGAAGAATATTGTTATTAACTAGTCTTTTAAGTTGAGAGACTTGACTATGGCATCTTATGAGTGTAATTAAGGAAAAATAAAACATTTCTTATATTTTTTAGGGGTCAAGTGTTATGTGCCACTTATCCAATTATGAAGAAATAATTTGACTTACTATGTGAATGTAAATAATAATTCTGGAGAATTAGATCAAGAATAGTGTATATTTCATCATAAAATCTCAGCATCCATGCAAATTTATCTGGCTTTGTCTCTGCTAAAACCTGTAAAGACAAATACACAAATAATAAGTAAAATGAAACTTTGGTTATCCTATTATCTTGCCATCTTTTATCTGCACAAACTTAAAGAAAATATGTACATTATGTACAAAACTTTATTATTAATAATTATTACTTCCCTTTGACAGGATACAGAATTTCACATTAGTAAATATACAGAAAACTTGTTCTAAAGAGGGACATGAATCACTATGAAATATTGTCAAGACATGATCAAATCACAATAGACAGAAACTTCATACCATGAATGTTAAACATGAAATATTGTCAGAGGAAAGAATTTCACAGGGCACAATACACCAATTCCGAGATACGGTAGTTAGATATATCTGTCATGTGACTTTCATCACCATGTGACAAAAATGTAGGCATCTTCACTACCAACACATGTTAACGAATGGGTGAAAAAGATTGATGCTATACTGCACAAAATAATCGGGAAATTAAAATCAAATTAATTGGTTATCCTCACTCAGTTGTACGCGACATTGAGATTATGTACCTATGGAACATAAAGTATTTCTAGACTACCCTGCAGAATGACGATCCTTAAGATGATTGAAACTTTAATAGGTGCAGGGATAAAGGCGCCTTCTATCTGGTAAATGACGTCATAAGAGGCACAAGATAGATTTAAGAAGACAACTTCTTGGAAGTTTTGTATCTTCCTGTTTTGATCCTTCTGACAAGCAATTCTTTTAATACCATAAAAGTTTTCAGCAAAAGATCCACCTGAAATGGAATTGGAAGACACAATCATACAGTATATTGGGTATACAAGAAAGACCTGGTGAGCTGTTAAAAGGAACGAATATGAATTACTCTGGTCTATGTTTAATTAAAGTAGTTTTACGTTAATTCTAATGTTTAAAGACTTATAGACTTGATGGTTGAAATGTAAGTTTGTCTCAGTGCAGGTGTTATCAGTGTGATGGATATATACTATACCATATATTTGCAGTAGCTTTCATTGAAAAGGATAGAGTTTATATAAAATTTGATATTATGTGCAATTTTAGCGGAATGTTTATTATATCAATGCCTTCATTTAAATTTCATGGAAAATATTCAATACAGTAGTTAAACCAGAAAATAAAATGATGATGGGTGGCTGCTGTTTAAAGTTCAATGTAAATTAAATGCATATTCAGGACCAGAACATGGTAACAGTCCGCAGGAAGACATGCCACTTTACTTGGACACAATAGTCTGACTATGAGCAAACATGCAGACTTTGCTCTTACATCTAAATGCAGCATGCTTTGCAGAGAAGCAGCAAATACCAATTTCCATGCCTTTTGGTTTGACCCCCTGGGGATTAAACCCAAGACCTCCTGCTTGAGGCAATCACCTTCCATGTGAGGCAATCACCACAAGACCACAGAGGCAGTTCATAAAATAAGAGAGACTGACAAAAAATAAGAAGAATATTGTTATTAACTAGTCTTTTAAGTTGAGAGACTTGACTATGGCATCTTAAAAAGTATGAGTGTAATTAAGGAAAAATAAAACATTTCTTATATTTTTTAGGGGTCAAGTGTTATGTGCCACTTATCCAATTATGAAGAAATAATTTGACTTACTATGTGAATGTAAATAATAATTCTGGAGAATTAGATCAAGAATAGTGTACATTTCATCATAAAATCTCAGCATCCATGCAAATTTATCTGGCTTTGTCTCTGCTAAAACCTGCAAAGACAAATACACGAATAATAAGTAAAATGAAACTTTGGTTATCCTATTATTATTATCTTGCCATCTTTTATCTGCACAAACTTAAAAGAAAATATGTACATTATGTACAAAACTTTATTATTAATAATTATTACTTCCCTTTGACAGGATACAGAATTTCATGTTAGTAAATATACAGAAAACTTGTTCTAAAGAGGGACATGAATCACTATGAAATATTGTCAAGACATGATCAAATCACAATAGACAGAAACTTCATATCATGAATGTTAAACATGAAATATTGTCAGAGGAAAGAATTTCACAGGGCACAATAAGCCAGTTCCGAGATACGGTAGTTAGTTATATCTGTCATTTGACTTTCATCACCATGTGACAAAAATGTAGGCATCGTCACTACCAACACATGTTAACGAATGGGTGAAAAAGATTGATGCTATACTGCACAAAATATTCGGGATATTTAAAATCTAATTAATTGGTTATCCTCACTCAGTCGTACGCGACATTGAGATTACGTACCTACGGAACATAAAATATTTCTAGACTACCCTGCAGAATGACGATCCTTAAGATGATTGAAACTTTAATAGGTGCAGGGATAAAGGCGCGCCTTCTATCTGGTAAATGACGTCATAAGAGAGTGCGTAATAGACAATCTTTTCCAGTGAAAGACATGATTCGAGAAATAGCCTATTGAGCATTAGAAAATGAATTTGTTAAATAATATTGAATAGATTAACATCTTATTGATTGCTATATAAACTTTAGTTTATATGTCTGCCGTCCTCATGACTATTTGGACACGAAGGGGTTGAACATTTTTTTTGGTCAACTCAATCTGGGAAATTGCAAAACCACAAAAAGTTATTAGAAAAAAAATCGTCATTTAAGGGCAATAACTCCTTTAAGGAATCAACCATTTGGATCTCAAAAATTTTGTTGCTTATATTGCTTTTTTTGGTTGGATTAAATTTTTAAACACATATATGAGTAAGATGTGGTATGATTGTTAATGAGACAACCATCTACCAGAAACCAAATGAACAGCCTTTTAAACCATGTCAAAATCAGCTTTTCAACAGATTTTTTGTTTGGTTTTGATGGTAGATATTTAATGGCCTATGTAAATATTATATAATTTTCTAAACTTAGGGTGATTTAGAGCTTGACATATTGTGTAGACACATGTCTATTGTTGAAGATCATTTAATGACCTCTAGATGTCTTTTTGAGGTTGGTTTTTGTGTTATTTAGTTGCTATCTCCTTTTATACACAGATATCTAATAGAGAATAATTAAGATACAAAAAAAACAATATAGTTATTTAATTTGAAACAAAATACTAGAAATAGTTTGTTTTTGTTATTGTAAAGTAAAAAAATTTCTAACTGAATTCAGTGAATTTTTTTTTATGACTTTTGCACAACTTTACGTCACATAAACACTTCCAGAAGAACTTTTATGACTTTGGCACAACTTTATGTCACATAAACACTTCCAGAAGAACTTTTATGACTTTGGCACAACTTTATGTCACATAAACACTTCCAGAAGAACTTAAACACCTGAGCAGGTTTTTTGTCATTATGTTCACTGGTCGATGATCAGTAACCATCACCTAGCATTTAATGAATTTGGAACCTAAACCATAAGACTTAACTTCAGGTAAGTTTATTTATTTCATGTGTAAAAATCAGTTTTGTTTGATTCAACTGAGGGAAAGAATTGGCATGTTTTCAGTTTTCCAAATGTATTCTGAAAGGTTACTTGTGCAGAAATATGACATCAAGCATTGTTTTATGAATTTAAGAAAACTTAATATCTCCAGTCAAAGAAATATCAAAACATGCATAATTAAACAAATTTCTTACAAAAGAATGGAATAGGTATGAAACTTATCCGTATGCGTATGAACAGTAATCACTTTTGAGATTCTGTGTCCAGAACCAACTATCAGCTTCATGGCCACACTTTGGAAATTAAGTCGACTCCAGCAAGTACCTGGGAGTCACAATAGCCAGTAACCTTTCCTGGGACAAACATATCGACAACATCGCTGCCAAAGGAAACAGAACACTTGGTTTTATTAGAAGAAATCTAAAAGATTGTACCAAAAGCATAAGAGACAAGCTACACAATAGTGAGACCTACAATGGAATCTGCATCCACCATATGGGCCACAACAAGCCAAAGTAAAATCAAGACCCTGGAAAATGTGCAAAGAAGAGAGGCACGGTTTGTCACCAATAACTATACAGACAAAACACCTGTATGCATGACCAACATGATAGCAATACTAGGTTAGTAAAGTCTAGAACAGAGAAGACTCAATGGTAGACTTTGAATGCTATACAAAATACAACACTAGGTTAGTAAAGTCTAGAACAGAGACGACTCAATGGTAGACTTTGAATGCTATACAAAATACAGCACTAGGTTGGTAAAGTCTAGAACAGAGAAGACTCAATGGTAGACTTTGAATGCTATACAAAATACAGCACTAGGTTGGTAAAGTCTAGAACAGAGAAGACTCAATGGTAGACTTTGAATGCTATACAAAATACAGCACTAGGTTGGTAAAGTCTAGAACAGAGAAGACTCAATGGTAGACTTTGAATGCTATACAAAATACAGCACTAGGTTGGTAAAGTCTAGAACAGAGAAGACTCAACGGTAGACTTTGAATGCTATACAAAATACAACACTAGGTTGGCAAAGTCTAGAACAGAGAAGACTCAACGGTAGACTTTGCATGCTATACAAAATACAGCACTAGGTTGGCAAAGTCTAGAACAAAGAAGACTCAATGGTAGACTCTGCACGCTATACAAAATACAACACTTGCTTATAGCAACTGACAGTAACTTATACCTTAGGTTTAATCATAATGACAGCAGAACAAGTTGCAAAATATGATGACAACATTCTCCAAATGTGTAGATTAGCTGTGAGCATTAATCAATTAAACCCAACAGTTTACTTGCCTTTATGGCATGTTTTAGAGCAGGTCTTATAGTGCTCATAAGACTGTCCTGGGCAAGAACCTCAAAAATGGACGGTTTTGTAGTGAATATAGCAGATGTCAAGTGCGTTGCACTTTCGGCCATTGTTTCTTAGCGATCTGTTAACTTAATAACTATTTGTATTCTATGCTCCTTGCTTTTTTTTGTAAATTATCTAGGAAATATAAGTATTGTGATTTGCTTGGCATGGAGCATGGACTTGGCATAGTTTGCTTATTGGTTGTTAGAGTCTCGCCAGATTATTTCATTTTGGAGTCTTTAGAAGTATAGCTAAATTTTCTAGATAGAATCAATAACAACAGCACATCACAATAAACTTAGTTGAAGGTAATCCAAAAGGTCAAAATCTTAACCTGAAAAGACCCGAATATACATAAGGATAAACATAAAATAATATCGTATTTACTTTTTGCATTTTTCGCTTAGAAAGATTCTCTGACTTAAATATATTTTTTTTTCATTTGGTAAATTTAGATGCGTTGTTTTATAAAATTTTATTAATAATTAGTCATATTTTAAAACTTGCTGTGAAAGAACAATCTCACCAAGTAGCATATCTTAGATTTCCACTGTTACTTCCGGCTAGTCATCAACATAAATATTTCTGGCAGGTAAAATGTCCAAAATGTGTTTTGATTTAACTTCAGATCAATATATACACTGTTATTTGATGGAAGTTTTTCTAAACTTTTAATTGTGAACTCAAATTTCATTGCAAAATTACGTAGATGAATAGAACAAAATGAATTAAATACATTGGGAATAGACCATGACACACCCCCAATTTGCTCACTAAAAATCGTTAAAGTGAGAGAAATATGGATACAGATATTAAATTTTTGATTATATACCTCTTGATTATTTTTAAACTAAACATGAATATTGTCAGATAATTGATAATCTAGCATGTTAGGTCTTAAATCCAAATATATACCAACAAATTTTAATACATGTTCAAAATGGGGCCGTCATAAATTATATCAGTCAGGGGTACTACTTATTTCATTATCACCTATTTCAGTGATTTGATAAATTCAGTTATCACCTATTTAAGTGATTTTGGTGTTTCCTTTGGTCTTCAAATGCTAATTTCATTAACTTTCCATATTTTGACAAATTTTTCTTTAATTTTCCTACACAGATCACTTATCCCTTTCTCTTGTATATTAATTTCACCAGTGCACTTGGACAGTAAGTTAGTGCGCTAAAGCTTTTAAAAGTACCTTTGGGAATTCTTCTGTAATCAAATGTTCATTAACTACTCTTACAATCAGACAAAGGTCAACAATTTAAAGTAACCTGATTGGTCTTCTTTAGAGTTAGAATGATCTACTTCAAGGTTTATATGTCCTGATCTAAAAATTATTCCAGTTTATGCATATAGTAAACTGTAAAAACTGACAGGCTCATCAAGCAAAAGATCATTTCTGCATGTATGTAGTTGTTTTTTTTAAATGGAATCCTCGTCTTTTAACCAATAAAAAAATCAAGCTTGTGGGAAAAATATCAAGAAAATGTTATAAACACTTATTGAAGTGATTACATTTTTACTTCTCAAATTACTTGTTTCAGTGATTTTAAAAAGTCTGTGTAAATTTTTGTTAAAATTTTCAATTTTTCAAAGCCAAATCACTTAAAGATGTGATTCTGAAATCACTTGTGTAAGTAGTACCGCCTGACTGTATATGAGGCAGATGTTACCTGTGAGAGAAGACAAATTCTGTTTAAGTCATTATTTTGATACCGATATTTGCAAAATTTAAATAATGGTAGCAATACACAGTTAGGAAAAAAACTTAAAATTGAATGACACTCAATTTTATTGCACAATAACTTTCATGTTTGAAAAATTCACAGGGGCCAATATGCGAAACTAAATTCGTAACTGTGTATTGCTACCTATAGAGTGAAATATACTAAGGCCATCAATTACTAAGTTTGTTTGATCGTAGCGTAAATACAACCTAATTCCAGTTTAACTGCCAATATTCTTTTGGTAATCAGATACAACAAAACCATTTGATACTCCTTCCTATAATTATACAAAGTCCTGAGACAAACTATACTGAAAAAAAACAATACAGGAAAATATTTCTGCGCAAATGCAGAAAGCTGGAAAAAATTTTAACGATTTTGGATTCATTAGTATGTTTATTTCTATATTGATTTCTGTTTTGTTTTTAATTTTCATCTGTCATTGAGAAATTTGTCCTCATAAGAAAGAATATGAGTTGTTTCCCACAATTTCTGTATGACTGAGGTTGTTTTATCCCAAATCTTGTTTGCCCTATGTCATTTTGCTCTGAATTTTATTACATTTTTTTTGTTTGTTAAGAATATTAACTGCTAAGTTTGCCATGAATATATGTAAATGATGTGTGTATGTTTTGTGGAAAGTATGTGTGTTTTTATTGTATGTATTTATACATGTTTAATAACCCCATCACATTTTTGCACCTGTCCCAAATCAAGAACTTCTAGCCTTTGTTAGTCTTGTGTGTTTTTTTTTATTTTGGTTCATTTGTATGGTTAGTGAGGCGTCCATTTCCCTGAACTAGTATACATTATTGTTTAGGGGCCAGCTGAAGGCCGCCTTAGGGTGTGGGATTTTCTCACTGCGTTGAAAACCCATTGGTGGTTTTCTTCATTTTGGTGGGGTAGTTGTCTCTTTGACACATTCCCTGTTTTTATTCTCTAATATATCTTTATATTAATATTAACAGTGTTCCAGCTAGGCCGTTTTCACAGACCGACCTTTCCCGAGTGCTGCCCTGTGCCTTTTTTGCAGTTTCCAGGGCGCCCTGCCTTTTTGAAGATCGATTGTATTTTATTTTGTTCTTTATAAATGTTATGATCCGCCATTACAAAATTTTACCTTGCGGCAAGTTTATGATTTTGTTTACGACCCCAAGCTAATCAACAGTTACAACAGGTGTCATAATCTGTTGTTATAGGTAATCCGTTTATCGGATGGGTCATTAATGATCATCAACATTAATTCATTCAAATAGAATCGGTCAATCGGCATGACTGAGAAATGTTTATACGACAACACAATTTGCGAAGTTTACTATAGTTTCATGGAGAAAACGTAATTGACAGAAAGTGGAAAACCGTAATCAACTTGTTAAAAACATCGTTTTACTTGTTTTCCGTAAATTTTTTTTAGCAAATTAAGACATATTTGTCTTTGCCTGCCCTCACTTTTGATACGAAAATAAAAAAAAACTGGCCGCCATTGTTGATCGTATTTACTTCTTCTATGTACTGTGTATAATCCTCCAAAGAAGGAGCACACCCGAATAAAGAAAGATAACTCATTTTTATTTTTCCTAGCATTGAGTTACCTACTTAAGATATTCTAAGATATGTCTACATACTTCTGGCTTTATAATTTATATGTTTAGGTCTTTTGAATAATTGGACAAGTTAAAGAGGGTGTTTGTAGCAGGGTGGGTAGGGTGCCTTGGTCATCTTTTTCTGTATTCTTTATTTTTCAATACAAATTTTCACTGTTCACTATATCCTAACATTGTGCATTTACTGAGCACAGCTGCTGTATTGCCATTAAGCAAAGCAGAGACAGAAAGGGTCCCAGGTATAACTTGTATGACCATAGAAACTGAATGAAGCAGGAAACCCTGCAAAATATACTGCATATAAAGCTAAACTGTGACAAGCAATGCCTTGAAAACTTGTGTGACAAGGTGGTTGATAAGTTTTTTCAGCATAAAAAGTAGACAGATAGAGTTTTATCTGTGCTAATCATGTTGTACTTGTATATATATAACCAGTGATTCAATGAATAAAGACAATGTTTGATTAATATCTTTATTTAAACATGCCCTTTTCATATAATCATATCACACGTTAAATGCCCTTTTTCAGGATTGGCACCCTGCCCTTTTGAATTCCTAACTGGAACACTGATTAATATATCACAATATGAGACCATAATGTCCATCATCCTACATGTTTCACCATCAATCATCAGGGATATTGAGATACATATCAGCATTTTTATAACATTTTATTTATTTTGCATGAACTGTGTGCACAATTCAAATAAGTGAACATTAATTTATATCCATATCATTCATTAGCTTGTGTGTTGAATTGCAGGTTGATTAAAAAGATTATTCAAGATGACAGACTCCAAGTATTTCACCACCACCAAAAAGGGTAATTATGTTCTGCTTTTTAAACATGTTCATGATGTTAGAAGTTTGGTTGTCTTAACACAGTCCTGAACTTTTTGAATTAATATGAAACTTAGAAGACTTATTCAAACATAAAAGTCAAGTGTTAGAACTTAATGGAATTAGAGAGAAGACAGAGAAGAGATATTTACATAAAATACATCTCCATCTTATTCATCTTGTAGAATTTTACTAGTATTAATTATGTATAGACAACACCACTATTTGTATAATATAGACAAGGGCAATCTCCCTAAATTCAAAAATTCCTTTTCTTGATACCTCTATTTTATCAAATGAAAAAAGAAAAAAATAACACATTATAAATTTTGTGTGTTAGAAGCAGAGATGGGTCCGATTACTTTCAATGTAATTGATTAAATTACAATTACTTTGTCAATTGTACGATTAAATTAAATTAACGATTACACCATTTCTCAATGTGTCTGATTAAATTAATGATTACATTGGCAAAGTAATCATGATTACATCTGATTACAATGAATTTTAAATTAACCCATTTGAAAGATCTAAATGAATAGAGGTTATTACTGTAGCATGTTTTGAGAAAGGATTTTATTTGATAACATTTTCTACACTAGGAAATATGACAGTTGTTATCCATTCATTTGATGTGTTTGAGCTTTTGACTTTCCATTTGAATTTTCCATGGAGTACAGTATTTTGTTATTTTACTTTTGAAATGGTATTAAATGATAACTTCAAAATTCAGCGATTTAATATACCACAAAGATTCACAACATATATACATGAACATTTTGTCACTGGTTATGGCCTTTACACTTTACCATTATATAATTATTAATCTTTGAAATATTTTACTTGATTGTATAAAGGTTTGGTTATTTTTTTCTGACATCTTACAGATTTTATATGTATTTCAGTTATCAGTCAAAACATATCTAAAATTGCAAAAGTATTGTTTAATAATCATTGCATTTACATGATATTATATATACCAAAATTTGTTTATTTTAAACAACATATTTGTCACAATTTTGTTTGTGCTAATTAGATAAATTTTCTTTTATCTTTTATCATATTGCCTTAAGCAGTTAAGTACAGAATAGGTAATTGAAATAAAACATACTTTAATTGGTCTCCTACCTGTCAATTCAAAGGTGACAATAATCACAAAAGGATTATAAGTCAGGGTTAAAGAAAAGTAAAACATGAATAAAACAGTCATTAGCAAATAAACATCTTTTAATTGTGAATACTTTTAATTAGGATATAACAAGGACTTTCAATACTGTAACTATTTTTAAAGAAGTAAATGAATCAAGTAAGCCTAATCTAATACTACCATGAATTATTTACAATAAAAACCTATGTTCAATAAAATAGTTATGTCTTAAAAAATGTTTTTATAAAAAAAAATCAAGAATGTTAAGCCTTTCACCATGTTCACTTCGAATCTGAATTATATCAGAAATGAAGATTTTGAATCCTATAAATTTGTTATAAATATTACATGTATTCATATTTCATATTTCTTTTGATTTATTTAATAAACATTAAACTGAGGGTCTTAATTGTCCTCATTATAAATCATTATAAATCTAATAAATCAAACATATTATAATAATAATCCTTATCTTGAGATGTGTCAAAAGTTTGAAGTTGTCTTTGTACGTGCAGATTAACACCTGTACAACTTAAATAGAAATGTTCACACAATTTTATGATTTTTTTCCATTGTAATCAGAATGTAATCAAAAAGTAATCAGGATTACAAGGTATTTTGAAATGTAATTGATTAAATTAAATTACATGTAATCAGATTGTTGGCTGATTAATGATTACAATGATTACTTGAAAAATTGTAATCGATTACAGCTAATTAATGATTACAATTACAACTACCCCAAGTCTGGTTAGAAATGCTTTTCTGGATTCACTTCTATCAGGAAGCTCAAACCCAAATACGTAAAGGCCAAAATGTACATGTATAAATATGTAAAAACATTAGGAGCAACATAAGCAAAAGTCAAAATTGAAATCTTTTAAACTTTAAGGATGTTAAGCACTGCAGCCATCAATCAATCATAAAATATATAATTTCAGGTGAAATTTTTGAACTGAAGTCAGAATTACAGAGTGAAAAAAGAGAAAAGAAAAAAGAAGCAGTAAAGAAAGTAATAGCCAGTATGACTGTTGGTAAAGACGTCAGGTTTGTATTGATTTTAAATGTGTATTAAACATTATTTTATGACATTGAAGTTAATGAGAAGAACTGATAAATTGTATGATAATAGAATATAATTTAGCCATTGCATTAGCCAAACGAATACATGTATTACCATTGCTATAGAAGAAAATTAGTCTGTCCTGACCTTTGCTAGTCATCTTTGACCTACAATTTAACAAATATCCAAGGAAAACAATTTTGTATCTCATTGCAGAATAGGCCAATCAAATTAACCCATTTATGGTATCACTTATTCATATGACTCACTGTTCAGTGTGATACAACAAATATCTCTTCATACAGGAAGTAGATAAGATGCCACGATATAAGAAAAAGTAATATTTCTTTCTTTCCCCTTCATAATCCTGATGGAAATAAAGTACATTCTTTTTTGGTTCATCATAGCCTTTCAACAAATTTCAAGCAGAAGAACAGCAAAAGAAATTCTTTAAATTTATTGGTTATTTTCCAGTATTTGAAGAGATTGTCATTGTATTATTTGTTTATCTGTGTGTGTTTAATACTACTCTTAATAATATTCTAAAGTTTATTTATTTAATTACAGTGCATTGTTCCCAGATGTTGTAAACTGCATACAAACAGACAATTTAGAATTAAAGAAGTTGGTATATTTGTATTTGATGAATTATGCCAAGAGTCAACCAGACATGGCAATCCTAGCTGTCAACACATTTGTCAAGGTAATATTTTTTTTATTTTGCACAGAACACTCCAGGTATTGTAATTAATTAGGGTTGTGAGTCATTCTGGTATTGAAGGGATGATCACTGTTACATTGTGTTGATTATTGTTGAATTTTTATCTATTTTGTTTAATGTTTTTAACATAGAAAAGGGGTTGATTGACTCTTTTTGAGTCTCTGAAAAAATCTAATATGATTTGTATATGCTCTTTTCAACATGTTCAGCAAGCTGAACAGATGGATTAAAATGTATGACACAAGATACAAACTTGACTAAAGTAAAATGGCTAATAGCATAAAGATATATTTCTTTTTTAACCACATTTTCCATGGAAAAATGAGTTATTGATTTGGGGATGTATGGCGGGCGGGCGGGCATCTGCCAAACAGTGTCCGTTCATTAACATGAAAACGCTTTGACAAATTTTTTCAAATTTAGATATGTTGTTTCCTGTGACTAAATGAAGGTCAAGTTTAATTTTCACGATTTTAGCTTTTCTTGTTGTTGAGTTGTAGACCTTTCAGTAGCCAAAAGTAATACTTATTATGTAATTGAGTTTATTTCCCTTTGAACAGAAATGTAGTAATTAATAAGTTTATGTATAGATAGTCTATCAATGATTGTATCTGTTCAATTGATTTTAGTCAGGAGTTGTCCAAAATTTCTTTATAACTATTTTTTTTAAGTCATGTGTGTTTTGAAGGTAGATGTCACAGTTGTTATGGGGTATTTTATTTTTGTTGTGTGTGTTGATGTTTAATTTTTACTTGATCCTGTTTGGGGGTCCAGATTTGAAAATATCATTTTTATTAGATAATAATCTATTTTTATTAAAGGATATATTTCATTACATTACATTGTGTAGATAAAGTTGTTGACATTGATAGATAAGTTGCAGATCTATAATAGTTTGTGACATATGAAAGAAAAATATTGGGAACTATTAATTATATATATAAATTTTAATTACCCTTAGTGTTTTTAAATAATTTTCACCTGTTATCAGATAACTTTAATATGTGGTAAATATCAATCACACAATTATAATTGGAGTGACAGATTTATTTGAAAATTTTCTGTTTCCTAAGTGTTGATGATGATAAGCTCTGTAGGACAGTATAAATATAGTTTGAATTTACTGTTCATTATTAGACATTTGAAGATAATTACAGATAATTTTAACAGATTTTAAAAGACTTTGTATTACTGATAAATGACATTTTCGATTTTTTTTTTCTTTTCTTTGGTAAATTGTTTGAAGAATTTTGTGGTAGGTTTGTTTGTTATTCTGTATAAACTAATTTTCTGATTGCTATATATATTTTTTTTTGATGAAGCAAACTCCTTTAAAAACTAAGCTTTTATTGTCTATTGATAAACATATATTTAGATTTTGATTTTGGGCCCTGTTTTCAAGTTGGTCCAAATCGGGGTCCAAAATTAAACTGTGTTTGATTTCAACAAAAATTAAATATATATAGGGTATTTTGAAATGCTGAATCTAAACCTGTATTTATAATCATTATTAATAAGATAATACCACATTTAGGTCCAAAGGGTCCTAAATTAAACTTTTGTTTGATTTGCTTCAAAAATTGAATTCTTGGGGTTCTTTGATATGCTGATTCTAACAGTGTACTTAGATTTTGGATATTGGACCATAATAGGTAAATGTCCGATTTCAAATTTTTCAGTTCTTTGACCGCATTCATTTTGTTTTCTAGGACTGTGAAGATTCCAATCCATTGATCCGAGCTCTGGCCGTGAGAACTATGGGTTGTATTAGAGTGGATAAGATTATAGATTATCTGTGTCAACCTCTGAGAAACTGTTTAAAGGACGAGGATCCATATGTGAGAAAGACTGCTGCAGTGTGTGTTGCCAAGTTATATGACATAAATGCACAGCTGGTGGAAGATCAAGGCTTCTTGGATCTGTTACGTGACATGTTGTCAGATTCTAATCCTATGGTATGAAAAAACTTAATTATAATTATATATACTGAAAATTCCTGCATGTTTGTTTTCTTTCCATTTATATATCTAAGAAAGTGTCTCATGAACAGTATCTTGATATCTGTACATATGCAGAAATATATGACATAACTATTAAATCGCATGCTCAAAAAATGTCAAGAAATGACTAGAAGAATTATTAAATAATAATCTATCAAGATATTAAAATAAATTGTCTACTACCAGTTTAATTGACTAATTGTATTCCAAAATAAAAGCAGCAAAAATGCTTAGATTATTAATATAGTACACACATAAAGAATAGACGTGAGGATAAATTTTGGTGACATTGATATTTTATGATGTTTTTCAGGTTGTTGCCAATGCTGTTGCAGCCATCTCTGAGATATTAGAATCTTCCCCTACAGCTCAGCAGGTTCTGGAGATGAATGCAAGCACTATAAATAAACTACTGACAGCATTGAATGAATGTACAGAGTAGGTTATATCATTATTTCATTACATCGTACCAATTAATTTTATATCCTTATAAAATTAAAAGATGTGGTATAACTGCCAATGAGACATCTCTTCATCCACCAGAGACCAAATGACGTAAAAGTAAGCAACTATAGGTCACATTATGGCCTTCAACAATGAGTAAAATCCATACTGCATATCAAGCTATAAAAGTCACTGAAATGACAAATGTAAATCAATTCGAACCAGAAAACTAACTGCCTGATTTGTGTACAAAACTAAACAAAAAGCAAATATGATATACAGCAACAAACAACAACCACTGTATTACAGGCTCCATACTTATGACAGGCAGTATGTATATTACAACCCAAAGCATTATGGAACACATTAAGAAAATTAAAGTTTGTTTATAACTACACAGAATTATGATTAGAAATATATAAACAGATATGGTATCAAAGACTTCCGAATGAAGTATAAATCTAGAAATATGAAATTCAGTAAAAATAAGTACCTGTAAATTTCTGAGGCAAAAATACAAAGGTGGCTCATTTAATAAAAATTAAATATTTTAGGAATAACCACCAACAGAACTAATAAGTTATTTTCATGTTATAAGTTATATATAATAGAGTGTTTTCATGTTATAAGTTATATATAATAGAGTGTTTTCATGTTATAAGTTATATATAATAGAGTGTTTTCATGTTATAAGTTATATATAATAGAGTGTTTTCATGTTATAAGTTATATATAATAGAGTGTTAAAATGCATTTAAAGAACAATTGACAGTTGATTTATTATTTTCCATTTTATGGAAGATCAAAATTTTTTGTCATTTGTTTAAATGCTGTGAAATATATCTTTTCTCTTTATCAGATGGGGACAGGTTTTTATCCTTGATGCTATTTCTAACTACACACCAAAAGATGATAAAGAAGCACAGAGTATTTGTGAGAGAGTGACACCACGACTGGCTCATGCTAATGCTGCTGTTGTTTTATCAGCAGTAAAGGTAGATTTATGACTGTTCCTGGGACATATAGATTTATAATGTTCCTGGGATGTATAGATTTATAACTGTTCCCGGGATGTATTTATAAATAATCCTGGGACGTATAGATTTATAAATGTTCCTGGGACGTAAAGATTTATAAATGTTCCTGGGATGTATAGATTTATAACTGTTCCTGGGACGTATAGATTTATAAATGTTCCTGGGACATATAGATCTACTCATTTTGTACAAATTAGCATAGTAGATTTAGGCAAATGCCATGAACCTATGGTATATCATCTTATATTTCAACACAACAGTCATTTTGTATAGTGCAACGCTGTTTACCAACATTTTGGTTGTTGTGACCTACATATTTTTTATTTCTTTTTTAGATACTGAAATCTGTGTTTTATTGGCTAAGCAACTTACTTTAAATATGCTTTACTTCATTGTAGAAGTTTGCATATATATATACATATATAAGAAATATATGACCCTGATTATATCTTATTAACGCAGAAACTAATCAGAAATATTCAATAGACAGCCCTTTATACAAGTGTTTCCTTTAGGTAGATTTTTAAAATCATCCTGGCTACAAGCAGAAGAAAATATTTTATTATAAGATCTAGTTGAAAATATGCAAAACTTATTCTTCTGAAAAAAAAAACTAATGAATCAATTGAAATAATCATTGCAAATATTTTCAATACAAGTTTCTACAAATAATGTAAAATTCCAATCATTGACTTACAAGGGTACAATTACAATTAAACCTACTGTGGATTCAGTATTATACATTGGATACCAACTTTCACGGTTTCGTGGGTACAGATGAACCTTGAATTTAAATGTTCAAAATTTTCTATAGGCTTTTATGCAGACTTTGGCAAAACCATGAAATTAGATATCCACCAAAATGCAAGTTTTCCTCAATCCACGAAAAAAAATGAATTCACAGTATTTGAAATGATTGTGAAAACATGCAGCCATATGAAATTAGGTTTAAGAGTCTGTTTCATCCTCCTCACATTGGCTTTATAATTTTCAGTGATTATTTTCATAGCAATTTTAATTCAGACAAAAATAAAAATAAAAAACCTGGGCTCCCTCACTAAATTGTAAGAGGAGTTTGAGAATCTATACATTATTCACACATGTACTTAGTATAGAGAAGACTGTAATGTTCTTGTAACTAGAAAAGAGGAAAAGATTTTACAAGACATTATTTATTTTGTACATATTTATATTTTCTTTAGGTTATAATGAAATTCATGGAGATGTTGGATGGTACATCAGAATATGTTCTAACACTTGTGAAGAAGTTAGCTCCCCCTCTTGTCACTCTTCTGTCAGCAGAGGCAGAAATACAATATGTAGCACTGAGAAATATCAACCTGATTGTACAGAAAAGGTAAGTGTTAGTTGAAGATAAGGACTAATCAAATGGATCTTATTATTGTCCCCCACGTAACGGGATGGGGGGGAGGACATGGAAATACCCGGCATCCGTCCATCCAGTCTTGTTAGTGCTCTCACATGTACAATTCTTGCCAGATTTTTATGAAACCTATATCATAGGTTTATATCAGCAATGTCTTGGATGAGTTTGAAAATCAGTGCCAATCAATTATTTTTAAACAGTTATGCCCCTTGGACACATTAATTTTATGGAAAATTGCATTGTTAGCATTCTCATGTGTACAATTCTTGCCAGAATTTTATGAAACTTATATCATAGGTTTATATCAGCAATGTCTTCGACGAGTTCGAAAATCAGTGCCAATCAATTATTTTTTATAGAGTTTTGCCCCTTGGACACAATAATTTTATGGAAAATTGCATCGTTAGCGCTCTCATGTGTACAATTCTTACCAGAATTTTATGAAACTTATATCATAGGTTTATATTAGCAATGTCTTGAACGAGTTCGAAAATCAGTGCCGATCAATTATTTTTAAAAGACTTATGCCCCTTGAAAATATTGATTTATATGGAAAATTGCAATGTTATTGATCTCATGTGTTCAATTCGTGCCAGAATTTTATGAAACTTATATCATAGGTTTATATCAGCAATGTCTTTGACACTTTCCAAAAAAGTTCTGATTAAATATTTTTAACGAGTTATGCCCCTTGGAAATATAAATTATAATGGAAATCACATTGCATTTCCTCTGAAGCCTTCATTTCTCTTAAGATATGAATAAAAAAATTTTAAGAACAAAAAAAAGTGCTTTTATAGTTATTGCCCTTGTACCATGGATAGATCAAATATGTGCAAAGGGGGACATTGGAACTCTGTTCTTTTATTGGTTTTGAAAATCTATTCCAAATTTAGAAAGGACCAAAATCATAAAATTCCACTGAATTGCAAGGTCCAAATTATTCCAACCTGAAAGTTGAATAAATTTTACCCTTTTTATCTGTTTCCAGATGAAATTTGATCATGAATTCTGTATATTTTGGGGTAAGTCAGAGTTGTCTCATTCATACTTACCACAGATCCCCTTTTATGTGAATGAATTCAAACAAATGACTAAAGACCAAAAATTCAAGTTAGATTTTAGCAGATTATCAAGGACTTTAAAGATCTGACAAAGTTCATGGCATTAAACAAGCACTTAGAAGTATTGGACAAAGTTCATGACATTGAACAAGCACTTAAAAGAGTTGACAAAGTTTATGACATAAAACAAGCATTTCTTTAATGATCTGACAAAGTTGATAACATAAAACAATCAATTAAAAGATTATAGGATCTGATATAAAGTTTATTATAGTGCCAATGAGACAACTCTCCATGTCAAAATTTATAAATGTAAACCATTATAGGTCAAAGTACGGTCTTCAACACGGAGCCTAGGCTCACACCGAACAGTAAGCTATAAAGGGCCCCAAAATTACTAGTGTAAAACCATTCAAACGGAAAACCAACGGTCTAATCACAAAAAGCAAATAAAAGTCCGAAGGACAAACAAACAACTCTGAAGGACTTTTATGATATGTTGGTGTTAGTGACTTAAAAGTCCAGGACAAATAAAGTCCATAGGACTTTTAATATGTTTGTGAGTGACTTGGTCCAGTAAATAAATCATTAATCCTTATAATTCTTTACATTGGAGATAAGGAATTTATTTTTAACTCTCGTAACCTCTGTCACAAGTAAATTGTGTATTTGTGTCATTGAATTGGCCTGGCACATGAATATATTTGTTGGTTAACGCAAAAATGTGTACTCAATGAAATTTGCTATCTGGTAAAAAATAAACTACAAAAACACTTATTATCATTCAAATGAATGTTTTGTGTTTATTATTAAATTTAACGATTAACGCAAAGTGAAATAAATATTTTTAACGTCGCGTCGGATTGTGTTATTATAGCCGCCATCTTGTTTACATTGGTTACAAAAGGAAGTTCGGTCAACGTCGTCTATCGAAAAATAAACAACGTTAAGAACAACTACCGGAAGTCCTCTCAACCAATCATATCAACGTATTCCCTAATATGCAAATCATATAAGAATTATGACGTAAAACAAGCACTTTAATGATCTGACAAAATTCATGACATTAAACAAGCACTTAGAAGATCTGACAAAGTTTATGACATAAAACAAGCACTTTAATGATCTGACAAAGTTCATGACATAAAACAAGCACATAAAAGATCTGACAAAGTTTATGACATAAAAAAAGGCACTTTAATGATCTGACAAAGTTCATGACATAAAACAAGCACTTTAAAGATCTGGCAAAGTTTATGACATAAAACAAGCACTTTAATGATCTGACAAAGTTAATGACATAAAACAAGCACTTAAAAGATCTGACAAAGTTTATGACATAAAATAAGCACTTTAATGATCTGACAAAGTTCATGACATAAAATATGTACTTTTAAAGATCTGACAAAATTCATGACATAAAATAAGTACTTTTAAAGATCTGACAAAGTTCATGACATTAAAAAATCAAAATAAATTGAAAGTTCATTGATGCTGTATGACCTTTCAGTTACTTGTGTGACCTTTCAGTTAGCAATGTATAGTATTTTTTTTTTCCTTTCAGATCAGACATATTGAAGAATGAGATGAAAGTATTCTTTGTGAAATACAATGATCCTATATATGTGAAACTTGAGAAATTGGACATAATGATCAGATTGACAAGCCAGGCTAATATTGCACAAGTTCTTGCTGAACTGAAAGAGTAAGTTTGTGTGAAAGAACAGGTTTTCAACATACAAAAATCTTTGATTTGCAATTTTTTAACAAAATCATAAATTCTTCTTTTAGTAAAGATCAGAAGTTGAAAATGATTTTCTTTGAAATTATGCACTGTACTATAGCTTTTTCAGTATTTTTGTGCTCTTATTAATCTGATTTTAAGCCTAAATTAAAATTTTTATATGAGTTACTGCCCATCCATGGCAGTGTTTCTGGTAAGTTTTAATGCCGATCAATTGTAAGAAGTAAAGTATTAGTTATTGTGATAAAAATGAAAAAATTTAAGTTCTATAACTTACATTCATTGACAGTTTTACTGTTTATTCAGAATTTAGGAAATGACTTATTAATAAGTTATAATAAAAAATTATAATTGAAAAATAATTCTTTGTGTAGTACAAAAATATGTAAGAAACTACATAGATAAATTAAATTGATCAATATATATTTACCCACTTCCTTTATACTGATTGATACTGATTTAAGGTCTTGCAATTGTTTACATTTAAATACAATGATGCAAAAGTTTATCACAAACATAGCAGGACAAATAGGGCATAGTGATATACAATAATTATTATATCATTATTATTATCATACCTATATATTGAAATCATCTTGTCTGTCAGACCATCTTACTAGTATTTTCCCACACTTTTCTCATATTCTACTGAACAGAATGAATTTATATCTAGTCAGCAGCTTGACTGTGAACATTTGTAACCCATGATAAATTTTCTGATCTCTCAGACACCTGCTTCATGTTTTCCAATATTTTTTATATTTTTCAATATGTTAAATGAACTTATATCTCCAATACTATTGAGCAGAATTAATGCACATCTGGTCATCAGCTTGACAGTAATGATTTGTATGTGTTAAAGCATTCGGACTTGTCAGACACCTACTTATGGTTTTCCGGCACTTTAAATTAGGAATGGAAGTATGTACAGCACAACACAGTGTGCATCTTCTTGTTGTCTTATGTTTTCCTTTTATTAAAGATATTCTACAGAAGTTGATGTAGACTTTGTCAGGAAGTCCGTCAGAGCTATTGGTCGATGTGCCATTAAGGTAGAACCAGCAGCTGAGAAGTGTGTCAGCACATTACTTGACCTTATACAAACAAAGGTCAACTATGTCGTACAGGAAGCTATTGTTGTCATTAAGGTAATAGTCTCGTATTTGTATTAATGTTTACTCTTAAATTAGAAAATGTTAAAGATTGATTGATTGTTGTTTACTTTACATCCAGTGGCAAATATTTCATGCATATTCAGGACAGATTAACAATCAGTAGATTATACATGGTGGTCCACTTGGATGAAGGGCATGAAATTTCAGATATTTTGGATGGAGCAGGAATATTGACTTTTAAGTATGGGTTTTACTTTCGAATTGGAAAAATCCATGTGACCATATTTCTATAATCTATACCCTGTGAACCCTTAGGTAGACATGTGGAAAAGGTCATTATTATTAATTGCTAACGATTTCATGAAGTTTTATTGTATTTTTATGTAAAATCCAAGTTCAGGTCAAGACAAGGTATTTTAAGGTATTGTACAATTTTTTTTACATATTCATAGCAACTGCATTATAACTAAAAACCAAAATATTGTAGTGCATGCCAAACATCAAAAACTCATTCTTTAAATTATTTGACAGGATATCTTCAGAAAGTACCCAAACAAATATGAGAGTATTATTGCAACACTCTGTGAGAATCTGGACACCTTGGATGAACCAGAAGCAAGGTAGATATGTATTCTGATCTATATATATATGACATGTATTAAACTTACTAGTATAACTGTCCACTTCATAATCATTTAGAAATAAGAATATTCACCAGTGCATTGTAGACATTTAAATTTTATGTATGTTCATGAAGTTGTACTGAATAGGCATGGGAGATGGAACATTATAATGTGGCCCTTGTGATCATTGAGGACATCAATTTATTAATTTTAGTCTCTTGATTGCTCACCTTTAAAATTTAATTTTCCAAAAATCTATCTTGTTTATAAGTTTTTTTCTTCTTCAGATAAATAAGCATTTAGGATAAAGCACTCTTCAACTGGAAAATGCATCACTTGATTTGAATATCTTTTTATTTTTAATATTTTCGTTTTATAATTACAGGGCCTCTATGATTTGGATTATTGGAGAGTATGCTGAGAGAATTGACAATGCTGATGAGTTACTGGAGAGCTTCTTAGAAGGATTTCAGGATGAAAACTCGCAGGTGAAAAAATTGTATTGAATTTAAAGTATCCTTTGATAGCATCTTATACGCATAATAATGATATAAGACGCTATCAAAGGATACTTTAAATATATTTCCTGAAATTGCAATAATAAATCTCATATTTTTGTCCAATGTTCATCAAATGCAAGAATACATTTAATAACACAAAAATGTTTGTAACCGGCCAGGGAAAGTATGTATTGTTTAACTCTTTTGCTGTAGATGTTGTGACTATGCTAGTATTTTATAACCTCTTTCATATGAAATGTAAATTTAGAAATGAGGAAACAGGAAATTAAAGGGAATGAATCTTGATTTGGATAGGTTGAGGTTTTAATAGGGGATAAGTAAATGTGAGTAAAGAATTGATGGGAATAGTTGAAAGTAGTTTGAATAGATTCTAGCCCAATCTAGGTATACTTTAAAAGGAATATATTTTTCTGCAGGTACAACTTCAGTTGCTGACTGCTATAGTGAAGTTGTTCTTAAAGAGGCCAACAGACACACAGGAATTAGTACAGCAAGTTCTCAGCTTAGCTACACAAGTAAGATGTTTTCTATTTGTGTTAATTTTTATGAACATTTATTATTGGTATTCAAACTCTCATTAATACACTCTAGTGATGTTTGAAAGCTGATTTATTAATACAGCATCCGTTAAATCGTTGAAGTACAGAGCCTGTTAATTTTTTATAGCAAGATGCTTACATAAGACCACTATATTACACAAAATATAACTGAAAATAGAAAAAAGGTGGAATAATTTCTCGTTAGTTGGAAAATTCTGTAGCACAATTTTTTGTCTGACATTAATGCTTGAATGTTTCCAATGCACAATTTTGATTAGAAATTAAAACCTTTTGATATATAAAATGAGAACTGTACATTGTTTTAGTTTTTGCAATGTCTACTTATGGTAAATGGACCTAAATATTTATTTTCTATAACTTGTGTTTTGGGTTGTTGCCTCATTGGTATAAATAAAAAACAGTATACCCTACACGCTCATATCTATTATTCTATATGAAGTAGATATAGGAAGATGTGGTATGAGTGCCAATGAGACAACTCTCCATCCAAATAACAATTTATAAAAGTAAACCATTATAGGTCAATGTACGGCCTTCAACACGGAGCCTTGGCTCACACGAACAACAAGCTATAAAGGGCCCCAAAATTACAGCATGAATAAATACAATATATATAGTATTGCCGATAGCCCAGCAAGCATAGTAGACTACGGAATTTATCAATTATTTACATATATGTGTATATTTACATATATTTACATATATGGTGTTAGCCCAGTATAACCACATGTTATCCGATGGAGATTGTCTGTCATAAAGTTGTCACATGTTTAGACGTGTATAATAAAATTAAAATTTGATGTGGCGCCACTATACATCATGTACTGTGTTACAACCCTAGACTAGATAAAGCCGACGAGGAAAGGTATATTTTTATGTAGCCTAGGTAGTCAAGTGGTCTAGGGTGCTTGACACGGTGCAGGCAGTGTTGCCACGATGTCACAGACACAAGGGTTCTAATCCCGCTGAGGGAAGAGCAAAGCAAATTTGAAGATCTTACATTGTTGGGCTAAATTTGAGACGAATTATATATATATATATATATATATGATCAACGGAAAAACAATAATCACAAATTTCAAAAAAATGAATATACTATTGGGTACAACTTAGCTAGAATAATGTAAACATTATACACACAAAACTAGAATATGGTGAAATGAATGTAAACTGAATAACTAAGTAACTCAATCACAGACAACCTCACCGGCCTGGAACAACCAGACAAGCCCAATATTAGGGTAAACTGGAAATCTAGTATGAACCCAATGCGACAAGTTGTCTCAAGAGATATACTCAGAGGTGTAAAATTTTGAAAACATATATAAATACATTATCATAATATATTCATTATACCAAATTGAACTTGAATGTTGCCCTGTCTGCAGCGGGCTAGAAAGTGATAGTTTCAGGGAAAAAATTTCCCGCTATAAAATTAGTCATGTGTCTTATACCTGGTGATGTAAACTAATAAAACTATACGCTGGTATCGTTATACAATAATTTCTCCCTATACTAACAAAATGTGAAAAATTATACATAAATGGTATATGTCAATGCTCAACCAGGCAACACAAATAACAACTATAGATTACTAAACAGTCCATACCCAACATCTATCTTCATTCATAATTATGAATATATGATTTAAATAACAGGACAGTGACAATCCAGACTTGAGAGATAGAGGATATATTTACTGGAGGTTGCTATCAACAGATCCTGCTGCTGCTAAGGAAGTAGTATTAGCAGAGAAGCCATTGATCTCAGAGGAAACTGATCTGATAGAACCAACATTACTTGACGAACTGATTTGTCACATATCTAGTCTAGCCTCTGTTTATCACAAACCTCCTAATTCATTCGTTGAAGGTCGGCAAGGTGGACTGCGAAGAGCTCTTCCTCCAAAATCTTCATCGTAAGTATATGGTTCTCTTAGAGGTGTTTTCTCTACATAGAATTAAGAATGTTGATAAGAAAATTAAACGAAGTTTATTACAGGTAGTACAGTACACACCCAAATAATTGAGGAATACAATAAAAATACCTGAAATATTGTTTGATACATGTAGCTCCAAATGAATTTGGTATTATCTGATGTAACTTTACAACAACTCTCCTGTATCCATCAATGAATACAACCTAATGGGAGATAATTTGTTATGATAATTTTTCAGACACAGGAAGTACACTAAACGGTAGGATGCAGCAAATGTGTTCTTTATCATTATTAGTGCTGTCAGTATTTGTGGTTCATGGAAATAGTAGGCCTTTTACATATATGTATAAAAAAAACGAAAAAAAAAAGAAACATATTATAAGACAATTCATTTATTTTACAACATTTTTTTTAAAGACTGAATTTAAAACCATAAAGTTTGAGAAAAAAATCATTTTTTTTTTCTACACTAATTTTTATCAAATCCACAAATTATGATTGGAATGTGAAATATAACTTTATACATGTTTATGAATGAATATGCTCTATCTTGACACTAAAGAACCTAAAAATTCTTACTGAAGCTGTTATATAATATTGTCCATCTATGTAAAAAATCTGACTGAAAATGTTCTATGATTCTGTCCATCCATGTTAATTTTAGGAAGTGCATGTTCTGTCTTCTTATATTGCAACCATGCTATTTGTGCAGTCCCAATATTAATGACTGTATAAACATTTGTCAATATTATTGACTGTATAGACAATTGTGATTAACAGTCACCGTGTAGTAAAGCCTTCTTTATGACGTGAACAAGGTTTCTGTAGAATTTTATTTTATGTCACAAAGGAATACAGCATTGTGTTCAAAATTCATCAATTTTACCCAAAATATTTAGTTTTAGTTTGGAATAACCATAAATTGTATCTGATATCAAAGTTATTTGTATCGGCAAGAAACAGGATAGAAATGTTCAGCATTGTATTACCTGTTTCTAAACCTCATACAAATATTTCTTTACTCTTGAGACGATGTATATTTATTCCCTTTATTTTCATTGAATCGTACAAAAACATCTATATTGAATGTTTGACTACTTCTGATATTGTTTTGTATAGTACCTATCAAGCATGTCTAGAATTCATTCATATATTATTTTCTATCAACATACATATCAAGGCTTTACATGACCTTATTATAATATTACAACCAAAACTATTTATGTATTAACCATTTCTCTTGTGTTTAGTCATTTCAAATTGATTTCTATTCAGTGCTGTTTAAAAGAAGTGTAACATATTGTAATCTTGTGAAATAGCTTGTTTCTGGTGACTATTTCAGATCTACCTTAACTTAACTTGAACAAATTTGATTTCAATATCGTTTTTGATTAGATTAAAACAGAATTGATCTCATGCAAAAGAATTGGTAAACACTTGCACAGTTTTGGTGGTAAAGTATTCTTGTCTTTCTTTTCTCTGATTTTCCCATCTACTGAAAGATTGTTTATGTTTCACAGCTTGTTCCTAATTGGTTAAGGGCATACGATACAGTTTTGATCCCACAGTGATTTTTTTAGGAAAATTTGCATACAAGCTATTTTTCACCTAGTCAATTCAAATATGTAATAAAAAATATACCTTCATGTGCTACTTTAAGAGATAAAAGGGGTCAAAATTTTAGACATTTACTCAAAATTTCGTTTTTTGACATTTCTATCCTTTGGATAAACATACCTAACTTTTTTGTTTCAAAAGATAAACACAAGCAAATTTTTGTAAAAACATTTGGAAAATCTTCTTTACTAAAGTATGCTCTAAATTTGTATAACAATTCTTTGGAAATAATAAATTTTTATCAAAGTTTCATGATTTTAGAAAAAAACGGCATTTTTTGCTGTATATTTATCTAATTTTAAAAAAATTTCATCTGTGACTTTTTCATAAAAATTGGTACAAATAATCTTCATACGTAATCAAACCTATAGTAATTTTAAAAAAGAGGGGTCCATGAACTCGTTTTCAAGTTAAATCAGTCTGAATGATAAAAATCAGTCGAAAAATGAATCTTTTCCCGATATGTCACAGTTTGACGTCGCGAATTTAACATTTTACGTTAGCAACGTCATTACCTCCCCTGTAACTGTATCGTATGCCCTTAAAAGAATCAGTTTCATTTTCAATTTCTGCCATTGTGATATCATTGAAAAAGAACAATGATCATATTAAGAACATTTTGTCAATGGTGACCTTCTGAATTTTAAAAAAAATCACCAGAAAAAAATTCAAATACTGCCTCTCATTTAAAATGTTTAAAAAGTTAAAAATGTAAAATGTTAAATTTTGAAAATTGAACTTTCCCATGTGGAGGATATATTCTGTGTTATGCAGAGGTAAATTCAGCACAAACCTCAAATTTTAGGAAAATAAACAGATTATTATACATATCTCTAGGAGTGGATGCCATATTGCAATTCCTATGTCCATCCTTCTGTTTGTCCTTCTCCATTCTTCAAACAAAAGGTTTTTGTCACATTTTTCTCAGAAACTATTGTCCAGGATGACTTGTTGGTTAATAGGTGACTGTGATGAGTTGTAACATGTGAACATTTTCTAGATCTGTCAGACACATACTTCCTTTTTCCAGATTTGTTGAATTTTTCAAAATGTTGATTGAACTTCAAAATTGTCATGACACATTTGTCAAATACTACAGAACAGAATGATTTTATATTGGTCAGCAGCTCAACAGTGGTGAGTTGTAATGTGTGTTAGCTTTTTTAATCTGTCCAACACCTACTTCCTATTATGTGATACTTTGAATTATGAGTAGGGCAGGCTTACCACAACAATGCATGGGTTCTTGTTTTCGATGCATTATGTATTAATTGAAGTAAAGGAGTCAATTGTTTCTTGTAGAGGGAATTTGGCAGAACAAGAGACCCAAGCTGTGGTAGAAAACATGGGTGCTCCAGCTGCACCACAGTCCACTGTGATACCTGGTGTGGACTCCCTGATAGGAGATCTGCTGGATATGGACCTGGGTGGTCCGTCCATGGCCCAACAACAACAGATGTTTGGTGGTCCTTCACAGACCCCAGTACAGACCTCTGGTGCTATGGACCTCTTAGGAGAAGGATTAGATTCCTTGGTATGAAATATACTTATTTTGAAACTAACAGATGATGCTTTTAAATCCTTCATACTGAATCCTATTTGTGATACCACTACAGTCATTTTACCCCATAACGCAATGGGGGCGTTACCCTTGACCATCTTTTCGTCTTTCTGCCCGTGCCATATTTGTTTCCGCAATCTATGAAACTCAAACACAATGCTAAGAACTAAAACTCACAGACAGAGGTCGAATTTGGGAAGTGAGTGACTTGTGGTTCTAGAGTTATGACCCTTTATAACTTGGAAAATTGCAAATTTTTTCGTTTCCGCACTCTAACAAGTTTGTCCCATCCAAATTTTATGAAACTCATACACAATGATAAGAACCATAACATACAGACAGAGTTTCGAATTTGCATTGTGAGTCATTTATTTATTGTTCTAGAGTTTTGCTCCTTTTTAACTTGGAAAATTGCAAAGCTTGAGCGGGAGCATTTGTTTCCACAGACACATTCTTCTTCTATTTTTTTTTAGATATTGGCCATGAAAAGAAAGTAGACAAATTTCCACCAGACATAAATTTTTATATGCTAATATGGAAATTCTGTGAAACTTTTGATATGCTTATGTGGAAATTCTGTTAACTTTTGATATGCTTATGTGGCAATTCTGTTAACTTTTGATATGCTTATGTGGCAGTTCTGTTAACTTATGACATACTTATGTGGCAATTCTGTAAACTTTTGATATGCTTATGTGGCAATTCTGTTAAATTTTGATATGCTTATGTGGCAATTCTGTTAACTTATGACATACTTATGTGGAAATTCTGTGATGCATCAATAATAACTGTTAACTTTTGATATGCTTATGTGGCAATTCTGTTAACTTTGACATGCTTATGTGGCCTTTTGATGTGGCTCATTCCTACCCTTAAAGTATTTTTTGTGAACAAAAGTTACTAGAATAATCTTTTAGCCTTTAGAATGATGTGTAATGATATGTTTGACATAATATTGTTATTGTCTGATTTCTATTACAGCTTGGAGGTCCAGCCCCTGCAGGTGATGGTGGTTTAGGTGGACTTGGAGATATTTTTGGAATGTCACAATCACAGTCCTATGTCCCACCTCAAGAGGTAAATTTAACACTGTACAACTCTGTTCCCTAAAGAAGAACAACTCTTTTAAGTCACTAAGGTTAAAATTGGTAATAATTTTTTTTAAATACAATTTGGAATGCAAAACATTAAAATAGAATCATGTTTTGATAACATAAATACATTGAATGGGGAAGATTATGTTTTGTTATTCTAACTTAAGAATGAAGAATATGTCACCACAAGAGTGAATAAGTGTAATTCATTGAATATAGATATACTTACACAAAGAAGAATATTATGATGTATTTATGCTTTTCATATTTTACACCCTCAATTTTTTTGTTGTCTTTAAACTGCTATGCTTTATAACATCTTCCAACATCAACCATACTTTTTTATAGAACTCAGAATTTGAGATACATGTAAAATATGATTTAAAGATTTTTTGGAATGATCGATAAGAATATGCTTGATTGTTTTTTTTTTTATATTATAGGTGTGGATACCTGCAGCTAAAGGCAAAGGTTTAGAAGTTACAGGAACATTTATACGTAAAAATAAACAGATTATAATGGATCTAACATTTAGTAATAAAGCCATGCAACCTATGGCAGGCTTTGCTATACAGTTTAATAAAAATAGGTAAGAAAGAAATCAATTCATTTGAATACAGCACTTTCTTTTCTGATGGAAACAATTTAGAATAATTGTATTCAACCTAATAAATGACCTTGAAAGAATATAAAAGGTATTAGGGATATCTGTTGAAATCAGGGCTCACACTTCTGGGTGATTAGTTGAAGAAGTGGCTCTCCAATCTGTCCCTTTGTTTTTTCCAGCCACCAAAAGTGATATCTTGTGGCTCTGGTCTTGTCATTGGTAATTTTCCAGCCACCAAAAGTGATATCTTGTGGCTCTGGTCTTGTCATTGGTAATTTTCCAGCCACCAAAAGTGATATCTTGTGGCTCTGGTCTTGTCATTGGTAATTTTCCAGCCACCAAAAGTGATATCTTGTGGCTCTGGTCTTGTCATCGGTAATTTTCCAGCCACCAAAAGTGATATCTTGTGGCTCTGGTCTTGTCATTGGTAATTTTCCAGCCACCAAAAGTGATATCTTGTGGCTCTGGTCTTGTCATTGGTAATTTTCTGTTTTCCAGCCACCAAAAGTGATATCTTGTGGCTCTGGTCTTGTCATTGGTAATTTTCTGTTTTCCAGCCACCAAAAGCGATATCTTGTGGCTCTGGTCTTGTCATTGGTAATTTTCTGTTTTCCAGCCACCAAAAGTGATATCTTGTGGCTCTGGTCTTGTCATTGGTAATTTTCCAGCCACCAAAAGCGATATCTTGTGGCTCTGGTCTTGTCATCGGTAATTTTCTGTTTTCCAGCCACCAAAAGCGATATCTTGTGGCTCTGGTCTTGTCATTGGTAATTTTCTGTTTTCCAGCCACCAAAAGTGATATCTTGTGGCTCTGGTCTTGTCATCGGTAATTTTCTGTTTTCCAGCCACCAAAAGTGATATCTTGTGGCTCTGGTCTTGTCATTGGTAATTTTCCAGCCACCAAAAGTGATATCTTGTGGCTCTGGTCTTGTCATCGGTAATTTTCCAGCCACCAAAAGTGATATCTTGTGGCTCTGGTCTTGTCATCCGTAATTTTCTGTTTTCCAGCCACCAAAAGTGATATCTTGTGGCTCTGGTCTTGTCATCGGTAATTTTCTGTTTTCCAGCCACCAAAAGCGATATCTTGTGGCTCTGGTCTTGTCATCGGTAATTTTCCAGCCACCAAAAGCGATATCTTGTGGCTCTGGTCTTGTCATCGGTAATTTTCCAGCCACCAAAAGTGATATCTTGTGGCTCTGGTCTTGTCATTGGTAATTTTCTGTTTTCATTTAACAGCAACTTTTTATTAATAAGTAAAAAAAATTATAAAGTTATAGACAAATTATTTCTTGAGAAAGTTTTTAAAGATTATGATAATATTTTTAGCTTTGGTTTAATACCAGCCAATCCATTACAAGTACAGAGTCCTTTACCACCCAATCAGAGTGCCAGTACATCTTTAGTGCTGAATACAACTGGACCAATACAGAAAATGGAACCTTTAACTAGTTTACAGGTAACATACTAAAATCAGAAAATCAAAGGTGTACAAAGCATGGAAAATCTTTTAAGTAAAACATGAAAGGTATTACCTAAAACAGTTCAACAGACCACATCATCCACCAAATTTGACTCCTCCATAAAAACAGACCAACAAACAAAGACAAACAACAAACAGCATGTGGTGATTACTGTGGATTATTCATGGTATATCAATTTTCGTAGGTAAAGGTGAACCATGCATCAAATGTTCAATGAAGTACAAACTTTGTATAGGCTTGTATGCAGACTTTGTCAAAACCACAAGGGGCCTTGGTGGCCGAGTGGTCTAAGTAGTCCAACTACTGTATCACTAGCCAGTCAACACTGAGGTTGTGAGTTCGAATCCCGCACGGGGCAGGTGCACTAGATTCCAATCTTAATTGACAAGGATTGTCAGTTTTCCTACTGAAGGTCTGTGGTTCTCTCCGGGCACTCCGGCTTCCTCCACCAATAAAAACTGACAGCCACGAAATAGCACAATAGTGTTGAAAGTGGTGTTAAACACCAATCAATCAATCAGTCAATCAAAACCACAAAATAAAATATCCATGAAAACACAATTTTTCCTAAATCCACAAAAAGTGATACTCACGAAAAATAAAGGAATCCACAGTAGTAACAGACAGAAAATATAGTGGGGTTAAACCAGTTTGTGCACAAACCTCCCCCTTGCCTATCAAGCTTGTATGTCATAAAAGTAAACACACAATTGAAAAGCAGTCCAGCTACCAACAAGATGACCACTAACTTGTACAAGGTAATAAAAGACAGCACAAAATTTGGATAACCAGGTCAAGGGTGCTTGCTACTACAGGAAGTTAGCTAAGTTAGCCGTAGCTGTTGGAATCATTCATTATGAAATTTAACACCTGTGTTTTTGCAGTATCAGTATTTTGGCATATATTTTCTTCATAGAGTTCAACAATAATTATACCTACACAAATAGAGCTTAGGTTGCATTGATTAAGCTGACATAACTAAATTTTGTTCATAATATTTGTAATTTTAGTATATTCTTCTTTCAGGTTGCTGTTAAAAACAATATAGACGTATTTTACTTTAGTTCTAATGTGCCAATACATGTATTCTTTACGGAAGATGGTGAAATGGAAAAACGTGTTTTCTTAGCAACATGGAAAGATATCCCTGCACAAAATGAAGTCCAATACACAATTAGTAATGTTGAACATAATGCTGGTATGTTTGTCTTATTGTATACTGTAAATTTAGAAATTTTTGCGATGTTTTTATGCCCCACCTAGTCCATTCGTCCGTCTGTTCGTCCGTCTGTCCCGCTTCAGTTTAAAGTTTTTGGTCAAGGTAGTTTTTGATGAAGTTGAAGTCCAATCAACTTGAAACTTAGTACACATGTTCCCTATGTTATGATCTTTCTAATTTTAATGCCAAATTAGAGTTTTGACCCCAATTGCACGGTCCATTGAACATAGAAAATGATAGTGCGAGTGGGGCATCCGTGTACTATGGACACATTCTTGTTATTATTGTGAAAAATGCCTCAGGATATATTCCCAAAAATGAAAACTCACATTTTAAATTTTGATAGCATGCAAATACAGTAAATCCTGAAATCACAATTATTAATCTCATATTTGTGTCTATTGTTCAACAATAGCAAACAATAAATGCACACACAAAATATATATTTACAATATTTAGATTAATATTTTTATAGTATAATGTTAATTGCTTTTGTATGATACATGGCACCTTTCTGGTATCATATGTTCCACACACCTAAAAGGGAAAATAAACATCTCTCATTTCTTATAGGGCTGAAATAAGTATAAAGGATGAGGTATGGTAAGAGCCAAGACAATGACACATAAAAAAAATCAGTATCTGTTGATTCCAAGTTTTTATTATATTTGACACCAACAAAGCAATAAACTCACATCGGCAAAATTGACCACTGACGTACTTTTCATTGATATATTAAGAATTTTCCATCTATCCTTTCCAAACTTCTAGGCAAGATTTGGCTCTGTTGAAATAGTTTCCTGGTAAATGTGACTGCAGAAAAAGCTTCAAAAATAATTAATTCAATAAGTGCAATTTTGTTATAATACATTTACCTCTTTGTATTTACAGATACAGTCTCTGCTAAGTTACGGAACAATAATATATTTACTGTTGCCAAAAGAAATGTTGAGGGACAGGATATGTTGTACCAGTCACTGAAACTAACCAATGGAATCTGGGTATTAGCTGAACTGAAGATACAACCACCAAACACCAACTTTGTGGTAATTTATATTTGTTTTGTAGTATTTTTTCTTCCCATTTCATGAATTCATAAATGGATTTTTAGACATGTAAAATTAAGGACAATTTAGAAAAGAATTTATCATTGCCAAAATAATTCATTATTACCCAACCTGGTAAAAAGAATAATGCATATTAGATTAAGAGGACTTTGGATAAACAGAATTTGTATTCTCTATATTTTGCTTTAAATTTATGGAGAAAATTAACTATGATGATTAGAAAAACAACCATATGGTAATTTTTCAATGAGCCCCATAACAATTGGGGTGTATTCCCTCAAATAAGGAAGCATAACAGATAAATTTTATTGGGGACATTTTCCCTCCTCCACCCTTTGAGGTTTATGACCTTAAGTATGCCTAACATACTCTTTTGTTAAATTGAATATTTTCCAATGAATGAATCATATTGTATTATAATATTTTGATAGTTTGAAAATTTATTGACGGTAAGATCATGTGTTTGATTTGTTGCTAGCAATTGTTTGAAGTTAAGAAGAAATATAGCTGTAAAAGGTGTTTTTGACTTTGGTAGTATATATTCAAGAAAAAACTGGTGTTTTTTGTCGGGAAAAAAAGAGGAAAATATATTTTTGACCATGAAAATTTAATAAGTCCTTTTTACAGCTAATTTTCTTGAAAAAGTTCATGTTTGGGTCTATGAACAGAAAATGGTTGATTTCATGAAATGGCTTTTTAAAAATGTATAAAATTGCTTTTAAGTATTTAAACCAGATGTATGCTTTAGTTTACTATAATGCTAACATCAGAGTAGTATCAAATATGAAAACTGTGACTAATTTAAGTGTTTACAAGGTAAACATATCTATATATACATGCAGTGTGTCTTGCAGTTTGCCATTTCAGAACCTTTAAAAAAACTGTGTGTAGTGTTATTGTTCCTACACTACACTTGAAATATTGCCAGTGGCGGATCCAGAGGGGGGGTTCCGGGGTTGGAACACCCCCTTTTTTTTTGACGATCAATGCATTTGAATGGGGACATAAGTTGGAACCCCCCCTTTATCCTGGGTTAGGAACCCCCCCTTTTATAAATGGCTGGATCCGCCCCTGATTGCTGTACAATTGGTTAAATAACCATTATTTAAGACATTTTTAACCAATCACTTTTTTCATATAACTTATGAAAATATTACCCACAATAAATTAGATTTTGAAATGGTGAAATTATGGTGAATACGGTAGATGTATTTCCCAGAGAGTTCCATTAGGTATTTTGCAATTTTCCTGATATCATACATAACATCATACAGAGTACAAACCAGCACTATTCGTCAGATAGACAAATGAAAACGATGACTAGTGTTACAGTGTGGAAAAAGCCAGCAGGTAGCTTATAGACATCTTCCCATGAGGCATTCCTGTCAGATACAAAGGGAGGCTACACAAATAAGTCAATAATTGTTAGATTCACACTTTTATCAAATGTGCCAAACACACTTCTTTCTAAAACATTGAAATACACTAATTGAGCAAGTTGTAATAATTGATAAAATGGTGCCAATTGTTTTTGCAGATAAATGAATATAATCTTTTAAGCAATATTTTATAATTGAGTTGTTGTAAACTATCAATAGATGACCTGAAGCTGTCAATGTGATTAGCTTACAAATAAAAATAATGTGATAAATTATATCCTTAATAAGTAATGTGGATTCTTTTTATTTCGTGGTTTTGTCAGAGTTTCTTACAAGCCTATAAAAAATTTGTACTGCATTTAACATTTAAATTCATGGTTTTTCTATACTGGCACGTCAGGTGCGTTTGACTCCAATCTTTACTGACAAGGATTGCCAGTTTTCCTACCAAATGTCCTGGTTCTCTCTGGGCACTCTGGTTTCCTCCAACAATAAAAACAGGCTGCCACAATATAGCCAACGGTGCTGAAAGTGGCAGTAAAACACCAACAATCAATCAATCAATCATAGCCATGTTTCTAGTCATATTTGTTTTTAGTTTTAATTTATTAATTTTATTTAAATGTTACATCACTGAGCATGAAAAACAGAAAATACATTCTTCATAGTCATTTGTGTAATAATTTTGTATTTTGTTATATCGTTCAGTACTAGTGTTACTTTATTCAATGTCATATAGTGTTGTTTATGTTACGTTAGTGAATCTATTAGCAGATAAACATAGTTTCAAGTGAAAGGAATTTTACTTATGAGAAAAAATATGAAATATCAGCTACTGGGTCAAATATATATGTTTAAAATTACAAGGTATCTATTGTGTTAAACTGGTGCTAGAAAATAGATAGACAATTTGGCTTTTTTCTTTTCTTTCTGGTTTTCATTAGGGCCCTGCCGGTCAAGGTCAAAACTTTGGTTTTAGTTGACAACCCCATGTCCTATGGTAAAGATCGTGTCCGCTATAGTGATCAGTCTGTCCGTCCGTCCGTCTGTCTGTCCGTAACAAATTGTGTCCGCTCTATATCTAGAGAACCTTTATGATTTCAAAGTTTATACTTGACATGTATATTAACCAACACCAGAGGGTGTGTCATAATGTATGTACAACTTCTTAGGTCAAAGGCCAAGGTCAAAAACTTTGGTTTTAGTTGACAACCCCATGTCCTATGGTAAAGATTGTGTCCGCTCTTTATCTTGAGAACCGTTATGATTTCAGAGTTTATACTTGACATGTATATAAACCAACACTAGAGGGTGTGTCATAATTTATGTATAACTTCCTAGGTCAAAGGTCAAGGTCTAAAACTTTGGTTTTAGTTGACAACCCCATGTCCTATGGTAAAGATCCTGTCCGCTCTATATCTTGAGAACTGTTATGATTTCAAAGTTTATACTTGACATGTATATAAACCAACACCAGAGGGTGTGTCATAATATATATGTACAACTTCCTAGGTCAAAGTTCAAGGTCAAAAACTTTGGTTTCAGTTGACAACCCCATATCCTATGGTAAAGATCGTGTCCGCTCTATATCTTGAGAACCGTTATGATTTCAAAGTTTATACTTGACATGTATATAAACCAACACCAGAGGGTGTGTCATAATTTATGTTCAACTTCCTAGGTCAAAGGTCAAGGTTAAAAACTTTGGTTTCAGTTGACAACCCCATGTCCAATGATAAAGATACAAATTTTTACCACACATTATTCACAGCGGGGCCCACAGAGATGGCTCCCATCTCAATGATATCTAGTTTTATCATTCTATTTAATTTTTGTATCAGTGCATATAGCAGTATATTTTCAGGATAAATGAAAAATACTTGCTTACAATTTAGAAATAGACAAGGGCTATATTTTTACAGATAGGAACATTGTTCTTAAGATTAAATTGTGTCATAAGTTCTAAATTAATGTTTTTAAATGGCAAGTATCAGTTTGAATTAAAGTGAAATATTTTAGAAGAAAAATGTGCAATATCAATAAACTTGTTATAGAAATAATTTGTATAGATGATAATTACATGCAATTAAAATTGTCATATAATGATCAAATATTAACCATACAATATATTCTATAGCAAGTATTAAAAAAAATAAAAATTCAAATTAAACAATTATGACTTTTGTAAGCAAGTTATTAAAAATTATGGTACAAAATTTTTGGGGTACACAGTAATACATGTACAATTATATATTGAGTTCTAATAGAAACACAACACCTACATAATGTACAAGTATTTTCCATTTAACAGAATTAAAATCGAAAGATTGTGTATGCAAAAAGGTGGTTATATGAAGTGTGACATTTCTATTGGCATTCAATATATATAAAATACCCACCAAGTAAGATAAAGGATGCCTATTCTCTTGAAAAGTTTTTTTTTAATCAGCTCATTCATCATTTAATTAATAGACTTCAAAAACAACTGTAGTAAAGATGTCATACTAAAGTGTGGTTGATGGGTTGTTTTTTTTATTCATTTTAACACCTTGTTACTGTTTATTTTTCTGTCGTGTTTTAGAAATATAATACAATCACAAATAATTCATTGTTTTAGAAATTAAAGAATAACTAGACATCATTGAGATGGGAGCCATCTCTGTGGGCCCACTGTGAATAACATGTGGTAAAAATTTATCTTTACCATAGGACATGGGGTTGTCATCTGAAACCAGTTTTTGACCTTGACCTTTGACCTAGGAAGTTGTACATACATTATGACACACCTTCTGATGTTGGTTAATATACATGTCAAGTATAAACTTTGAAATCATAAAGGTTCTCTAGATAGAGTGGACACAATTTGTTACGGACAGACGGATGGACGGACGGACGGACAGACGGACGGACAGACTGATCACTATAGGGCGTCCACCATTCGGCAGGGCCCTAATAAAAACCAGAAAGAAAAGCCATCTCTGTGGGCCCCGCTGTGAATAATGTGGTAAAAAATTTGTATCTTTATCATTGGACATGGGGTTGTCAACTGAAACCAAAGTTTTTAACCTTGACCTTTGACCTAGGAAGTTGTACATAAATTATGACACACCCTCTGGTGTTGGTTTATATACATGTCAACTTACAAGTATAAACTTTGAAATCATAACGGTTCTCAAGATATAGAGCGGACACGATCTTTACCATAGGATATGGGGTTGTCAACTGAAACCAAAGTTGACCTTGACCTTTGACCTAGGAAGTTGTACATAAATTATGACACACCCTCTGGTGTTGGTTAATATACATGTCAATTATAAACTTTGAAATCATAACGGTTCTCAGGATATAGAGCAGACATGATCTTTACCATAGGACCTGGGGTTGTCAACTGAAACCAAAGTTTTTGACCTTGACCTTTGACCTAGGAAGTTGTACATACATTATGACACACCCTCTGGTGTTGGTTAATATACATGTCAAGTATAAACTTTGAAATCATAAAGGTTCTCAAGGTATAGAGCGGACACGTTCTCTACCATAGGACATGGGGTTGTCAACTAAAACCAGTTTTTGACCTTGACCTTTGACCTAGGAAGTTGTACAAACATTATGACACACCCTCTGGTATCATGTCAAGTATAAAGTATGAAATCATAATGGTTCTCTAGATATAGAGTGGACACAATTTGTTACGGACCGACGGACGGACTGATCACTATAGGAGACCCGCCATTCCACAGGGCCCTAATGAGTAATTTCATAATGCAAACACCAAAAGGATAATAATGTTGTATCATTGGTTGATTATCCATTGTTTAGAACATTGTTAACCAATCAAAATATTTTGATGCATGTTTCTGAAAATATTACCCAGAGTGCATTCTGAAACAGTTGATTTAGAAGTAGTGATTGACTTAGTTCCTTACCTGGAAAGTTGTCAGTTGTGTACATCATTTTTGTCTCTGTTCAGCCAATGAATTAACTCCAATATTTCTAAACTTCATATCCATTTAAGAAAATTCTAAAATCCATGTCCAGGGAAGGAAATTCTAAAATCCATGTCCAGGGAAGGAAATTTTAAAATCCATGTCCAGGGAAGGAAATTCTGACAAATAGATACATAACCTTTCTTGGCCTCTATTTCTACTTTTATGGCGGGAATTTCAGTTTGTGGAAATAAATGAAAAATTGTATCACAATGGTGTACATAATTACACATTATGACATTTTTTCCAGTGAATGAACTATCTCAAAACTTCTGTAAGATTGCATGCAAAGTAAAATGATCCTTTTCACTTGAAAATAAAAGTGTTAAATGGTATCATTTTTATTTGACAGCTTTCCCTGAAGGTGCGAGCTATGGATGTATATCCGAGTATACAGAAAGCCTATGATACCATTCTGCACAATTAAATGTACGTCACTGTCATAGTTTGTGGTAGTAAGCACATTGCATGCTAAATCATTTTAGTGTTTGTCTTTAGTTTTTTGTATAGTTTGTTTGTCACATATATCCTGTAAGATATCATACTTTTGAAGCTGTCAAAATGGTAAAAAAAAGGAACTGCAGAAAAAAAAGATCTAAATTTGCATATTTAAGATCATAATTATAGATTTTTTATGATAATTTTAAAAGTTCAATTTTTTGGGCCAAATCATGGCCATCATGGTCCTTCTCCATTTTTGTTGGTAAAGTTTTTGTTATACATGATTCAAGTGAGTATAGATTGAGCTTATTTTTATAGTTTCGATGGGTTCTGTAGGATCTTTATAAAAATTATCTAATGAATAAGTTATTTTTTGTTTTTCAGGTTTCATTAAGAAGTGGTACACCAGACATCTTCCCAGAAATTTTCCAGATTCTCGACACGATACTTCACAATTAACAACTTTGGCTCTTTTAAATGTTGTGTAAAATAACTGTTAGAGAGTACATTCCATGTGAGACATTTATCTGGGTTATCTGGATTCATACTTTATAAAACATTGTATCTTGTAAAAGGCTTTGCTATTGTTGATTATACATGTGTTGTTTACATCCTTTGATGAGAGTAAAAAATTACTGGGTTTGGTTAAAAGAACGTATTATTGTGATAAGCCATCAGTAACAATTTTCATAATATTAATTCATAAATAACAATTTAATACTCTTTATTAAATACATGTAAAGAATATGTAGCTGTCTATACTATATTTAAAGATCAAATAAATAAATGGCATCTTTTTTTTTGTTACTCATTTATCAAAATCTACATAATATATAGGAAGCCAGTGACACAAATGTTTTTAAAAAGATGTGTAACAGACCACTGCAGTTAATATGCTACAGTCTGTGAACATTTCCGATGTGCTTATAATAATAAGTCATAATAAGAGTCGATTGTTCTGTGATGTTGTTTACACTGATAGACCTTGGATTGACTGGCATAATTCATTCAACAAAAGGAACTCTAAACTGGTCTATTGCACTGGTTATTTGCAAAATTGTGCATGAGAGCTTGAGGTTACCTTATGTCAAAGGTCAGTCAATGGTTAACATTTCCCTTTCCTGTTCTTGGATAACTGGCTTTCTATGATTGTTAGGAATATGTACCATATAAGACCATGTCTTTTGGTGTAATTGTTGGATGGCTGTCTCATTGATAAATATATCACACATCTCCTTTAATTTAAATTGTGTGATCACTTAGATTACCAGGATGTTATAATATAGGTAGTTCTGTTAAAGGGCTGGATTTAGCAATCTTTATATGTGTTACAGGTTTTTGATTTAACATCCCGAATTAGTTGGTTGATGGCTGTGCATTTATTCATAAAGCACAGCCAAATTAGCATGAATTCGCAAAATTGGTTTTTGCTGAGGTCAAGGTCATATGAAATCTGCCAGACAGACATTTGCACATTACAATCATTCCATTAGCCAGATATATTTGATCTATTGCTAATAAAATCAGAGATATGGACCTAACCACAAAAACTTAACATGACCAATGAACCATTAAAATGAGGTCACAGTCAGATGAACCCTGTCAGAAAGACATATATTTTTATACGACCGCGGTCGTATATTGGTATGACGTTGGTGTCGTCGTCAACCAAAGACCCATTGGTTTTCGCACAATAACTTTAGTTTAAGTGAATGGATCTCTATGAAATTTTACCATAAGGTTCAATACCACAAAAGGAAGGTTGGGATTGATTTTGGGGGTTATGGTACCAACAGTTAAGGAATTAGGGGCCAAAAATAAGCATTTTTGTAACTTCCAGACAATAACTTGTGTGTTAGTGTATGGATCTCTCTGACATTGTACCACAAGGTTCCATATCACAAAGGGAATGCTGGGATTGATTTTTGGGGTAATTGCCTAGAAAATTTTAGGAATTAGGTTCCAAAAAAGGGACAAAAAACAAGCATTTTTCTAGTTTCATGACAATAACTTGTGTGTAAGTGTATGGATCTTTCTGAAATTGTACTACAAGGTTCCATATCACAAAGGGAAAGCTGGAATTGAGTTTGGGGGTAATTGCCCATAAATAAGGGGCCAAAAATAAGCATTTTTCTAGTTTCCAGACTATAACTTGTGTTCAAGTGTATGGATCTCTCTGAAATTGTACTGCAAGGTACCATACCACAAAGGAAAGCTGGGATTGATTTTGGGGTAATTGCCTCAAAATTTTAGGAATTAGGGGCCAAAAGGGCAAAAACAAGCATTTTCTAGTTTCAGGACAATAACTTGTGTGTAAGTGTATGGATCTTTATGAAATTGTACTACAAGGTTCCATATCACAAAGGGAAAGCTGGGTTTGAGTTTGGGGGTAATTGCCCTAACCACATTGCAGTCAAAAAGGTTCAAAATTAAACTTTGTTTGATTTCATCAAAAATTGAAATCTTTGGATTCTTTGATATGCTGAATCTAATCATGTATTTAGATTTTGGATATTGTACCATAATAGGTAAATTAAATTTTTAAGTTCTTAGACCACATTCATTCTGTGTCAGAAACCTATGCTATGTCAAATATTTAATCACAATCCAAATTCAGAGCTGTATCAAGCTTGAATGTTGTGTCCATACTTGCCCCAACTGTTCAGGGTTCGACCTCTGCGGTAGTATCAAGCTGCGCCCAGCTGAGCATTTTATTTAATCATCCATACACCAAATATAGTTGAGTTATTGCTTATAGTATCTGAGATTCACCCTTGACCAAAAAAACTATACCTTGATCACTGATACATGTTATGAGGCCAAGGTCAAGTAAACCCTGTCTGACAGACATGAAGACCATGCCAGGATACCATAAACCCAACTATAGTTGTCATATTACTCATAATGAGCAAGAAATTCACTTAATAAAAAACCACAGTCACCAAACCATGTGGTCAAGGACAAAAGACATGTACAGGACAAAAACTTCATCACAAACGGCATCTGTATACAAGGTATGAAGCATCCAGACTTCTGCCTTCTGAAATATAAAGCTTTATACAAATAGTTTATGCTGCTGCTTCACTAGCATGCCTTTATCTCACATTCTATGACTTTTGTCACAGGCAAGAAAATAAACCGTAAAAGCGAGAAAAATATAAAACTCAAAAGTCATTCATGACCATAAACAGTAATGCATCATTCTACAATATAAGACTACACCCCTGAAACAGAACAACCAAAAAACAACTATTTAATAAACTAAGATTAAATAATAGTTTTTGTTATGATTGAACACTAACAGAAGTGACTCACTTTTGTCCTAAGGGCTGTTCCATTAAAACATATATGGTACCCAGGGAAGGCACTTTAAAAATGGGGTAACCACCTATAGAGGCAAATTAAAATTTCACCTAAATTTCCACAATACAAAAACATAGATGACACCCACATGGCTTCCAAAACGGTCATATATTTCGGACATTTATTAATTTACCAGACATTGTCCGTCTGGGAAAAGCATGAAACGGACATCTACTTTTAGTTTTCAAGGCTTTCTTAAGAAATGGTCTTTTTAACATAATTCCAATAAAAATTGGAAGTTTTTGCAATCTATTTGACCTGACCTTTTGCCTTGAACAGCCACACATTTCTGGTCATAAAAGTGACATGATGAATAATTACTATCAAAACAAACCCTACTTTAATACCTTCTCATTTTAATCAAGGTTAATTAGTTGTCGGACAGCTGAAATTTACCTGTTCAGATGACAGGTAAACTATTTTGTACCGGACATTGATCGGTCTATTCAGTTATTTTCTTACATTTCAGCGGTTTGCATCTATTAATTTAGTCAAAAAGATTGAAACTATCAGAAACGATTTATAAATATGATTTGATGAATAATTTAAAAAGGCTTAAACGAAAAATCGTTAGAACCACGTTGTTTGAACTAGTACACATGTGCGCAGGTGGGAAATTTAATTATGCATTCTAATTCTTCAAAAATGCTAAAATTATCATCAATACCTTAACCTTACATTCATTTTGAGTACTTTCTTGAAGAAATAACATGGAAAGAGCTATTTAAAATCAATCGTGCTTTGTAAACGTACACAGATTTTACATATCCATCTCTGGTCCATGTTTTACCATTGTCAAGTCAACATCCGGTATTAGATAAATGTGCTTTTTAAAAATGAAAGTAAAGTTTTTGACAACGTTATTTTGCACAAATAAAGAGTCTTAGGCAGATGTTAGTACGCTGATGTTGCACACTTCGAATGATGCACTGTCAATTTAACAGTTTACGTCAGAACATCGAATTTATATCAAAGTAAAGTTTAATATCGTTTTTTTAATGTCAATCAATGATGGCCAACTGATTACCATAATTGCCTTTTGTAACTAAGTCTTAAGATATTTTGTTCGAGCATATTGTTTTTCTTAAATGGTTTAACATTTCATACCGATATAACATGTTACTTTTATTATTCTTCCCTTAGTTTATTTATTTTGAATTTACATTGCATCATAGGTCAAATTTATTTGTTCAGTGTATGTTCAATGGTGTTACTATGTCCTTTGATTGAGTTAAGCTATTTCAGTTGATATTTTATAGTGTGTCTTTCTATGTTGTGATGTTACACTATTGTTTCAGAAAAAGGGTGAAGGTTTGGTACCATTAAAGCGTTTAAAACCGCTGCATTTGTTTGCACCTGTCCTAAGTCAGGAATCTGATGTTCAGTAGTTGTCGTTTGTTGATGTGGTTCATAAGTGTTTCTCGTTTCGCTTTTATATAGATTAGACCGTTGGTTTTCCCGTTTGAATGGTTTTACACTAGTAATTTTGGGGCCCTTTATAGCTTACTGTTCGTGTGAGCCTAGGCTCCGTGTTGAAGACCGTGCTTTGACCTATAATGGTTTACATTTATAAATTTTGACTTGGATGGAGAGTTGTCTCATTGGCACTCATACCACATCTTCTTATATCTACTTAAGGGATAAAAATCAGGATGAGACATAAAATATTTTTCGAAGCCCTGGACACCCATCCATAGTTGTGATTTGAAGTGCTTTCCTGGGTCCCATGTATGTTTTATGGAACAGCCCTACAACAAAATGTATTCACTTGTTCCAAGAAAAAAACCAACATGTAACTCAAACAGTAAAATAAAGATATACATCAAAATTATACATCAAAATTATATTTTTATTTACATATAAATGTATATTAAACAAGAGCTCTCTGTAAGTTCCAAGGAATTCAATGTAAAATTTAAACAATCATCATGACAATCACACTAGCAATAGAAAGTCAGTATGAACAAGGGAATCATTTGGTTAAAGGAAAATATTTCCCTTCTCTGTATACATTAATGCCTCCCTTGAGATTACAAAATATGATCCATATTTTAATATTTTTTAATATTACTAGCTGCCAACAACATTACTGTAAAATGAATTTTTAGGTAGGTTTGTCATAAAATATACCCGTACATATAATGTAGGAAACCATAACACCATCGACAAAAAGCTGACATGGCACAAATGAAATGCATACCTCTAAGAAGTACATCAATAACTTTATTTTCCATGATGGAATAATAGGGTAGATTTTAAAACCCCCAAAAAGGTAAAAAAAATAATTGTTACAAACAATAAAGTATTGGAACAAAAATGTTCATGACATAGTCGATCAAATGACATATGATCTAGCAATTTCAGTCTACATTTTTGTGTCATTTATAAAGCAAAGAGATATCATAAATTTATCGCAACTGTCAGAAATGACAAAATAAATAAAGTTTTATTAAGTTGTTTTTATAAATAACAGCCTAACCATTATTATATCATCATGGCACTATTTCTAATTGGTTTATTAAAGCTGCTACTTATACTTATGACAACAAGATTTCAAAACATATTTTTTAATTGAAACGTTTTGCCTTTTCCCCTAAACAATATAACACTGCTTACTTGATAAATTAAATTAACCAGGGGAAAATGTTACACTCTAAATACCAAATTACAACAATTTTAAAAGCACAAGTGAAATAACATTAAACAAAAGGCACCCAAGAGTCTAAATCATTCACTTGTTTAAAATTGAAATAATAGGCAAAAAATCAAAGATTGTCATTAAAGGGTAATTGTCATCAAGTGGTTCAGTAATATTGGCATACTTGTAGATCTTGTATTGTTGATCATTTTTGCTGTTTACAGTTTCTTCTTATCTATTATAGTTTTCAAGATAATAGAAAAAAACTCACATTAGTCAAGAATTGTAATTCTAGGGCAATAACTCCTTTAAGGATTCATATGATAATTTTGATGTAAAAAGGAAGGAGGTATAATTATTGTTGTTAACAATATATAAGACAATAAACCCAATTTACCCATATGTTCTATGTTTAACCATAGTTGTCATGCTGGTTGATTGGCAGGAACAGAAAACACAAGCTTGATACTAGATTCTCTAAGTATCATTCACTTAAAGTTTGATTGAAATTGGTGGAGTGGTTTCAGGAGAGAAGATTTTTGTAGACGTTAAGGAGGACTACAGACGATGATGATGACAGACTCCAAGCGATAGCAATAAAACCAATCCATTGATTTCATTCAGATCTAAAAGTTTCTACTTAAGCGTACAATATTAGCTATTTGTTTAGGTTCTATTCAAATCTAAAAGCTATTTGAGTCATACAGAAAAGTGTTCAGCCAGTCTTTAGATTTTAATCAAATCTAGATATATCTCTACCATACATTAAAGTTTTGAGCCAGTCTATGGGAACCTGCATCCTTAGTCTCCAACTTCCTAACCTTGTTAAATAGGCTGATCTCCATACTATCCATGATGTGAAACCTAGGAACAAAAAATATCATAATATTTCTACTATTTCACTTTCAAAGCTATAAGTTCCAAACTTTATAAATCAAAACTGTAATAATCTTCAAATAAATGCAATGAAGTTTTTGTATTAAGCTTGTTTATGTAAAATGTATAAATTTATTAACAATTGTTATTTCTCTATTTGGTATCCTTGGTATTACCATTATTATACTTATCACTTTCATACGTTATCTAATTTTTTTGCTTTCCTCAGATTTCACTTTTGTGATGTCACAATAAAATGCAATCATGCTTGATGATAAAACATGAAAGAAATTCAATTTGTTGCAGGTCATTGAAAAAGAAGAACAAAATTTCCTAAATATAGTATTATATTCTTTGAGAAACAGACTATGCAACTATATCTCACCTGATACAAGATTTCTCCACTCTCAACAGTGAAATTTTAAAACTTCGAAATTTTAACTTCACTGTCTTGAGAGGTGAAGTATCTTATAGCACTCTTTGAAGTGGAAAAATATATATTTCTTCAACCATATATCACACAAAATGTATAATCTCATAGGCATAAATTACAATAGCAAGAAGGAAATAAAATACAAAAACCCTTAAAATTAAACAAGTACAGTCAAACCTGTATTAAGCAGTCACTCTTGGGAAGTATCAAATGTGAACGCGCAAGAGAGGTGACCTTCTAGATGAATTCTGATTTTGACATGGCCTGTGACCGGGATCGCGTCAAATTGATTTTGTGTTTCAATCGTTAGAGTTATGGTTCTTGCGTCAGTGAAATAAAAAATAGCGGATTCGGCTCTGTACACTTGAAGAAAACAATCAAAATATATTAATATTCGTGGACATACAAGTCAGTGATACTGTTTTCAACAGAAACGGACAGGAGTGGAACTCAGTGAATTCATGAATACATATATTGTGCAATCTCGGTTACAAACAGGTTACTATTTTTATTTTGACTTTGATACTGCTTACATCCACTTCATTTAGTTGTCTCATTGGCATTGTCATGATAATTTAGGTAGTTACAAACATCAAAATGACCATTGTAAAAAGTTGAATTGAAGATTATGTGCCAAAATTTGGTGACCAGATTTGAGTAAAATTAAATAGAGAAAACGTTTGGGAGTCTGAAAGTGACCGTTAGAGATAGGTGACCACTGAAACGAGGTGACCGTAAAGGCAAGTTTGACTGTAATTAGCAAACATAATTGTGACTATGAATAAATTTCTTCAAATTTATAGAAGTAAATCTAGGTATCCTTTATACAATTGCCAATAAATTTTGATACCTTGCATTTTGATTTGTTTAACATCGGTAAGAGCCTGATATTTCCCGATATAAGCCAGCATGCCCATGCTCTGGAATTCAAATGGTTCAGCAAACTCTTTACCATGATTTAACATCTTAGCTAAGTATCTGCCTTCTCTTTCTGCTACCTTTAATTATAAACAACATTACCATGATTTAACATCTTAGCTAAGTATCTGCCTTCTCTTTCTGCTACCTTTAATTATAAACAACATTACCATGATTTAACATCTTAGCTAAGTATCTGCCTTCTCTTTCTGCTACCTTTAATTATAAACAACATTACCATGATTTAACATCTTAGCTAAGTATCTGCCTTCTCTTTCTGCTACCTTTAATTATAAACAACATTACCATGATTTAACATCTTAGCTAAGTATCTGCCTTCTCTTTCTGCTACCTTTAATTATAAACAACATTACCATGATTTAACATCTTAGCTAAGTATCTGCCTTCTCTTTCTGCTACCTTTAATTATAAACAACATTACCATGATTTAACATCTTAGCTAAGTATCTGCCTTCTCTTTCTGCTACCTTTAATTATAAACAACATTACCATGATTTAACATCTTAGCTAAGTATCTGCCTTCTCTTTCTGCTACCTTTAATTATAAACAACATTACCATGATTTAACATCTTAGCTAAGTATCTGCCTTCTCTTTCTGCTACCTTTAATTATAAACAACATTACCATGATTTAACATCTTAGCTAAGTATCTGCCTTCTCTTTCTGCTACCTTTAATTATAAACAACATAGGCCATGATTTAACATCTTAGCTAAGTATCTGCCTTCTCTTTCTGCTACCTTTAATTATAAACAACATAGGCCATGATTTAACATCTTAGCTAAGTATCTGCCTTCTCTTTCTGCTACCTTTAATTATAAACAACATTACCATGATTTAACATCTTAGCTAAGTATCTGCCTTCTCTTTCTGCTACCTTTAATTATAAACAACATAGGCCATGATTTAACATCTTAGCTAAGTATCTGCCTTCTCTTTCTGCTACCTTTAATTATAAACAACATTACCATGATTTAACATCTTAGCTAAGTATCTGCCTTCTCTTTCTGCTACCTTTAATTATAAACAACATTACCATGATTTAACATCTTAGCTAAGTATCTGCCTTCTCTTTCTGCTACCTTTAATTATAAACAACATTACCATGATTTAACATCTTAGCTAAGTATCTGCCTTCTCTTTCTGCTACCTTTAATTATAAACAACATTACCATGATTTAACATCTTAGCTAAGTATCTGCCTTCTCTTTCTGCTACCTTTAATTATAAACAACATTACCATGATTTAACATCTTAGCTAAGTATCTGCCTTCTCTTTCTGCTACCTTTAATTATAAACAACATAGGCCATGATTTAACATCTTAGCTAAGTATCTGCCTTCTCTTTCTGCTACCTTTAATTATAAACAACATAGGCCATGATTTAACATCTTAGCTAAGTATCTGCCTTCTCTTTCTGCTACCTTTAATTATAAACAACATTACCATGATTTAACATCTTAGCTAAGTATCTGCCTTCTCTTTCTGCTACCTTTAATTATAAACAACATTACCATGATTTAACATCTTAGCTAAGTATCTGCCTTCTCTTTCTGCTACCTTTAATTATAAACAACATAGGCCATGATTTAACATCTTAGCTAAGTATCTGCCTTCTCTTTCTGCTACCTTTAATTATAAACAACATTACCATGATTTAACATCTTAGCTAAGTATCTGCCTTCTCTTTCTGCTACCTTTAATTATAAACAACATTACCATGATTTAACATCTTAGCTAAGTATCTGCCTTCTCTTTCTGCTACCTTTAATTATAAACAACATTACCATGATTTAACATCTTAGCTAAGTATCTGCCTTCTCTTTCTGCTACCTTTAATTATAAACAACATTACCATGATTTAACATCTTAGCTAAGTATCTGCCTTCTCTTTCTGCTACCTTTAATTATAAACAACATAGGCCATGATTTAACATCTTAGCTAAGTATCTGCCTTCTCTTTCTGCTACCTTTAATTATAAACAACATAGGCCATGATTTAACATCTTAGCTAAGTATCTGCCTTCTCTTTCTGCTACCTTTAATTATAAACAACATTACCATGATTTAACATCTTAGCTAAGTATCTGCCTTCTCTTTCTGCTACCTTTAATTATAAACAACATAGGCCATGTACATTTATATATTGTTATACAAGAATTAGATATTACATGATGTGACCAACTTTGTTAGTATGGCTCATCCTCAAATTCGTTGACTGATTTTCATGTAACTTCAATTTCAGTTTTACCTTGAGGACCTATATTTTTATGCTTGAAATACAATTTAAGTTTTCCAGTAATGAATAAAATTGGTAACAACAATACCAAGAGACAAATTATCTAGATCACTTGTTCATGTGATTTTCTAACATGTACACTGTATATTGTATGACATTCAAATTTCAAGAGCAAATCAAATTATAAAAATTATTAAAAAAATAAAAATTTACTTTATTACAAATGAAAATAATGTCATAATATCAATCTCTTTGCTTGGTCAATAAGATATACAGGTATACCTGAGCAGTACATGGTAATGGCATGTCTTGTATATCAGCACAATCTCCTATTGCAAATACACTCTTACTGTCGTCTCCTAAAACATGCAGGTATTTATCTGTCAGAATCTGAAATTAAAAAAATTATGATAAACAAGTCACTACTTAGTGGATCTCTTTCCTAATATCTTAGTTTTTTTTTAATAATAAACTTTTGGTGTTGATTACAGATCCTTGATAGTCTATGTTAATTCTATCCACAATAACAGTTCGATTTGGGGTCCTCATTGCGGTCCACGTTTAACGTTTAAGTCATGACATTTTCTTTCAAAAACAAATTCAATAATTTGGATGGGAAAATAAACTATACATTTATCTTCAATGTTAAATTGCATGATAAAAACAATATTTATACATTGTAGGAAAACATCAAATTTATTTGTACTTGCTTTCAAGCCTCGCTCTTCTCTCTGTTTTTAAAGCTCGTCAATTAAATTTCATATTTTCCTACACTGTACGAATATTGTGTATGAAGACTGCATGGAGATCTCTAGATGTCAGTTTTTTGTGTCCTTGGGTTGCTGTCTTATTGATATATACCCAAATCTCATTTTATTCTTATATTAAAGTTTCACATTCTATTGATTATTACAATGTATATAATTACCTGTCCTTGTTTATTTTTCTTCAGATCTAAATCACTGACAAACTGTCGGGGAGCAATACCACCACTCCATACAACCATTCCACATGGTATTGTCTCTCCATTACTTAATATTACACAATCTTTTTTCACCTCTAAAAGAAAATGAATTGATTAAAATTCTTTTGAAACCTCCAACACAATATTTATTGAATCCAAACATACTTATATATGTGTATCTTAAATTATATCACCCTTAGATTATGCATGACTCAAACATTCAAATTTGATTTATAACCATGATAAAGTAATAAAACATAAATCCAATTCACTAAAGTTCTATAGAAAACAAAAGAAACAATTCATGAAATTGTTATAAATTTTCAACATTTCTTGAATACTTTTGGTCTGAACTCCATCTAATTAACCATTGACGTCTAAACTCCATCTAATTAACCATTGACGTCTAAACTCCATCTAATTAACCATTGACGTCTAAACTCCATCTTATTAACCATTGACGTCTAAACTCCATCTAATTAACCATTGACGTCTAAGTTCCATCTAATTAACCATTGACATGATCTCAAAAAATTGCTGATTGGCATGTGAACCCCATATAAATATAAATTTAAATAGACAAACTGCATGGATTTGGAAGTAAGCAAGTGTAATAGTATTATAAATGACGATTTTCTTAGTTCAGTTTGATTTTATTAGAAAATGTGTTCAATGTTTAAATGCCAACTAAGGTCATGTCATAGGTCGCATGCATATAATTCCAAATAGATTCAATTGATGGTTTGCAAGAGAATAATGTATCAGCAAAGTTTTTAGCTTCTTTTGATAAAATTGTTCTTGTCAATGTTTAAAACCCCAAAAAACTTTCTTTAATTTTTCAACTTTTACTGTCAAAAGGTAGCTAATGCAGCTTAAATTGTAAAGTATAACTGGTTAACATATTAGAAGTAAATATTTTTTAAGTAATCAGTGGTTTAAAACTTTTTCTGAGACACCCAGTTTTTTTGTGTAATTTTTGTATTAAACTGGAACATTAATGTAACACATGATATTCATTGATGCTAACTCAGTATTACCTGTTACTATTGACTTGACCAGTTGAAACCTGTCTCTTTCTTTGATCTTTTTCTCTGCATATTTTCTGAGACTTTCATCAAATGATGCCAGGATCTGATTAGATTCTACCAGAGTTACATTTACATGATGTTTCTTCTGCTTGTACAGACGGGAAATATCCTAGAAAACATGCATTATTCAAATTAAAACTTTTGCAAAGTTTGTAATCTTAAAATAACTCATGAATAAATGGTGGATAAGCCTTGTATAAAGTAACAGTAGTACCATACACATAAATAGAGTAACAGTAGTACGTTACACATGAATAGAGTAACAGTAGTACCATATACATAAATAGAGTAACAGTAGTACGTTACACATCAATAGAATAACAGTAGTACCATACACATCAATAGAGTAACAGTAGTACGTTACACATCAATAGAGTAACAGTAGTACCATACACATAGATAGAGTAACAGTAGTACCATACACATAAATAGAGTAACAGTAGTACCATACTCATAAATAGAGTAACAGTAGTACCATACACATCAATAGAGTAACAGTAGTACCATACACATCAATAGAGTAACAGTAGTACCATACACATCAATAGAGTAACAGTAGTACCATACACATCAATAGAGTAACAGTAGTACCATACACATCAATAGAGTAACAGTAGTACCATACACATCAATAGAGTAACAGTAGTACCATACACATAAAGAGAGTAACAGTAGTACCATACACATCAATAGAGTAACAGTAGTACCATACACATCAATAGAGTAACAGTAGTACCATACACATCAATAGAGTAACAGTAGTACCATACACATCAATAGAGTAACAGTAGTACGTTACACATCAATAGAGTAACAGTAGTACGTTACACATCAATAGAGTAACAGTAGTACCATACACATAAATAGAGTAACAGTAGTACCATACACATCAATAGAGTAACAGTAGTACCATACACATCAATAGAGTAACAGTAGTACCATACACATCAATAGAGTAACAGTAGTACCATACACATCAATAGAGTAACAATAGTACCATACACGTCAATAGAGTAACAGTAGTACCATACACGTCAATAGAGTAACAGTAGTACCATACACGTCAATACAGAGTAACAGTAGTACCATACACGTCAATAGAGTAACAGTAGTACCATACACGTCAATAGAGTAACAGTAGTACCATACACGTCAATAGAGTAACAGTAACACAACAGAGTAACAGTAGTACCAGTAACAGTAGTACCATACACGTCAATAGAGTAACAGTAGTACCATACACATCAATAGAGTAACAGTAGTACCATACACAGTAACAAGTACCATAGTAACAGTAGTACCATACACATCAACAGAGTAACAGTAGTAACAGTAGTACACATCAATAGAGTAACAGTAGTACCATACACATCAATAGAGTAACAGTAGTACCATACACATCAACAGAGTAACAGTAGTACCATACACATCAATAGAGTAACAGTAGTACCATACACATCAATAGAGTAACAGTAGTACCATACACATCAATAGAGTAACAGTAGTACCATACACATCAATAGAGTAACAGTAGTACCATACACATCAATAGAGTAACAGTAGTACCATACACATCAATAGAGTAACAGTAGTACCATACACATCAATAGAGTAACAGTAGTACCATACACATCAATAGAGTAACAGTAGTACCATACACATCAATAGAGTAACAGTAGTACCATACACATCAATAGAGTAACAGTAGTACCATACACATCAATAGAGTAACAGTAGTACCATACACATCAATAGAGTAACAGTAGTACCATACACGTCAATAGAGTAACAGTAGTACCATACACGTCAATAGAGTAACAGTAGTACCATACACGTCAATAGAGTAACAGTAGTACCATACACGTCAATAGAGTAACAGTAGTACCATACACGTCAATAGAGTAACAGTAGTACCATACACGTCAATAGAGTAACAGTAGTACCATACACATCAATAGAGTAACAGTAGTACCATACACGTCAATAGAGTAACAGTAGTACCATACACGTCAATAGAGTAACAGTAGTACCATACACGTCAATAGAGTAACAGTAGTACCATACACGTCAATAGAGTAACAGTAGTACCATACACATCAATAGAGTAACAGTAGTACCATACACATCAATAGAGTAACAGTAGTACCATACACATCAATAGAGTAACAGTAGTACCATACACATCAATAGAGTAACAGTAGTACCATACACATCAATAGAGTAACAGTAGTACCATACACATCAATAGAGTAACAGTAGTACCATACACATCAATAGAGTAACAGTAGTACCATACACATCAATAGAGTAACAGTAGTACCATACACATCAATAGAGTAACAGTAGTACCATACACATCAATAGAGTAACAGTAGTACCATACACATCAATAGAGTAACAGTAGTACCATACACATCAATAGAGTAACAGTAGTACCATACACATAAATAGAGTAACAGTAGTACCATACACATAAATAGAGTAACAGTAGTACCATACACATCAATAGAGTAACAGTAGTACCATACACATCAATAGAGTAACAGTAGTACCATACATCAATAGAGTAACAGTAGTACCATACACATCAATAGAGTAACAGTAGTACCATACACATCAATAGAGTAACAGTAGTACCATACACATCAATAGAGTAACAGTAGTACCATACACATCAATAGAGTAACAGTAGTACCATACACATAAATAGAGTAACAGTAGTACCATACACATCAATAGAGTAACAGTAGTACCATACACATCAATAGAGTAACAGTAGTACCATACACATAAATAGAGTAACAGTAGTACCATACACATAATAGAGTAACAGTAGTACCATACACATCAATAGAGTAACAGTAGTACCATACACATCAATAGAGTAACAGTAGTACCATACACATCAATAGAGTAACAGTAGTACCATACACATCAATAGAGTAACAGTAGTACCATACACATCAATAGAGTAACAGTAGTACCATACACATCAATAGAGTAACAGTAGTACCATACACATCAATAGAGTAACAGTAGTACCATACACATAAATAGAGTAACAGTAGTACCATACACATCAATAGAGTAACAGTAGTACCATACACATAAATAGAGTAACAGTAGTACCATACACATCAATAGAGTAACAGTAGTACCATACACATAAATAGAGTAACAGTAGTACCATACACATCAATAGAGTAACAGTAGTACCATACACATCAATAGAGTAACAGTAGTACCATACTCATAGTATAGAGTAACAGTAGTACCATACACATCAATAGAGTAACAGTAGTACCATACACATCAATAGAGTAACAGTAGTACCATACACATCAATAGAGTAACAGTAGTACCATACACATAAATAGAGTAACAGTAGTACCATACACATCAATAGAGTAACAGTAGTACCATACACATCAATAGAGTAACAGTAGTACCATACACATCAATAGAGTAACAGTAGTACCATACACATCAATAGAGTAACAGTAGTACCATACACATAGAATAGAGTAACAGTAGTACCATACACATAAATAGAGTAACAGTAGTACCATACACATACAATAGAGTAACAGTAGTACCATACACATCAATAGAGTAACAGTAGTACCATACACATCAATAGAGTAACAGTAGTACCATACACATCAATAGAGTAACAGTAGTACCATACACATAAATAGAGTAACAGTAGTACCATACACATCAATAGAGTAACAGTAGTACCATACAGTAGTACCATAGAGTAACAGTAGTACCATACACATAAATAGAGTAACAGTAGTACCATACACATAAATAGAGTAACAGTAGTACCATACACATCAATAGAGTAACAGTAGTACCATACACATCAATAGAGTAACAGTAGTACCATACACATAAATAGAGTAACAGTAGTACCATACACATCAATAGAGTAACAGTAGTACCATACACATAAATAGAGTAACAGTAGTACCATACACATCAATAGAGTAACAGTAGTACCATACACATCAATAGAGTAACAGTAGTACCATACACATAAATAGAGTAACAGTAGTACCATACACATCAATAGAGTAACAGTAGTACCATACACATAAATAGAGTAACAGTAGTACCATACACATCAATAGAGTAACAGTAGTACCATACACATCAATAGAGTAACAGTAGTACCATACACATCAATAGAGTAACAGTAGTACCATACACATAAATAGAGTAACAGTAGTACCATACACATCAATAGAGTAACAGTAGTACCATACACATAAATAGAGTAACAGTAACAGTAGTACCATACACATAAATAGAGTAACAGTAACAGTACCATACACATAAATAGAGTAACAGTAGTACCATACACATCAATAGAGTAACAGTAGTACCATACACATCAATAGAGTAACAGTAGTACCATACACATCAATAGAGTAACAGTAGTACCATACACATAAATAGTAACAGTACCATACACATAAATAGAGTAACAGTAGTACCATACACATAAATAGAGTAACAGTAACAGTAGTACCATACACATCAATAGAGTAACAGTAGTACCATACACATCAATAGAGTAACAGTAGTACCATACACATCAATAGAGTAACAGTAGTACCATACACATCAATAGAGTAACAGTAGTACCATACACATCAATAGAGTAACAGTAGTACCATACACATCAATAGAGTAACAGTAGTACCATACACATCAATAGAGTAACAGTAGTACCATACACATCAATAGAGTAACAGTAGTACCATACACATAGTAGTAACAGTAAATAGAGTAACAGTAGTACCACACAAAATAGAGTAACAGTAGTACCATACACATCAATAGAGTAACAGTAGTACCATACACATCAATAGAGTAACAGTAGTACCATACACATACAATAGAGTAACAGTAGTACCATACACATAAATAGAGTAACAGTAGTACCATACACATAAATAGAGTAACAGTAGTACCATACACATAAATAGAGTAACATACACATCAATAGAGTAACAGTAGTACCATACACATCAATAGAGTAACAGTAGTACCATACACATCAATAGAGTAACAGTAGTACCATACACATAGAGTAACAGTAGTACACATAAATAGAGTAACAGTAGTACCATACACATAAATAGAGTAACAGTAGTACCATACACATCAATAGAGTAACAGTAGTACCATACACATAAATAGAGTAACAGTAGTACCATACACATAAATAGAGTAACAGTAGTACCATACACATAAATAGAGTAACAGTAGTACCATACAAAATAGAGTAACAGTAGTACCATACACATAAATAGAGTAACAGTAGTACGTTACACATAAATAGAGTAACAGTAGTACCATACACATCAATAGAGTAACAGTAGTACCATATACATCAATAGAGTAACAGTAGTACCATACACATAAATAGAGTAACAGTAGTACCATACACATAAATAGAGTAACAGTAGTACCATACACATAAATAGAGTAACAGTAGTACCATACTCATAAATAGAGTAACAGTAGTACCATACACATCAAACAGTAGTACCATACACATAGAGTAACAGTAGTACCATACACATCAATAGAGTAACAGTAGTACCACACATCAATAGAGTAACAGTAGTACCATACACATAAATAGAGTAACAGTAGTACCATACACATAAATAGAGTAACAGTAGTACCATACACATCAATAGAGTAACAGTAGTACCATACACATCAATAGAGTAACAGTAGTACCATACACATCAATAGAGTAACAGTAGTACCATACACATCAATAGAGTAACAGTAGTACCATACACATCAATAGAGTAACAGTAGTACCATACACATCAATAGAGTAACAGTAGTACCATACACATCAATAGAGTAACAGTAGTACGTTACACATAAATAGAGTAACAGTAGTACCATACACATCAATAAAGTAACAGTAGTACCATACACATAAATAGAGTAACAGTAGTACCATACACATCAATAGAGTAACAGTAGTACCATACACATCAATAGAGTAACAGTAGTACCATACACATCAATAGAGTAACAGTAGTACCATACACATCAATAGAGTAACAGTAGTACCATACACATCAATAGAGTAACAGTAGTACCATACACATAAATAGAGTAACAGTAGTACCATACACATAAATAGAGTAACAGTAGTACCATACACATCAATAGAGTAACAGTAGTACCATACACATAAATAGAGTAACAGTAGTACCATACACATAAATAGAGTAACAGTAGTACCATACACATAAATAGAGTAACAGTAGTACCATACACATAAATAACAGTAACAGTAGTACCATACACATAAATAGAGTAACAGTAGTACCATACACATAAATAGAGTAACAGTAGTACCATACACATAAATAGAGTACACATAAATATAAGAGTAACAGTAGTACCATACACATAAATAGAGTAACAGTAGTACCATACACATAAATAGAGTAACAGTAGTACCATACACATAAATAGAGTAACAGTAGTACCATACACATAAATAGAGTAACAGTAGTACCATACACATAAATAGAGTAACAGTAGTACCATACACATCAATAGAGTAACAGTAGTACCATACACATCAATAGAGTAACAGTAGTACCATACACATCAATAGAGTAACAGTAGTACCATACACAATCAACAGTATACACATCAATAGAGTAACAGTAGTACCATACACATAAATAGAGTAACAGTAGTACCATACACATAAATAGAGTAACAGTAGTACCATACACATAAATAGAGTAACAGTAGTACCATACACATAAATAGAGTAACAGTAGTACCATACACATAAATAGAGTAACAGTAGTACCATACACATAAATAGAGTAACAGTACATACACATAAATAGAGTAACAGTAGTACCATACACATAAATAGAGTAACAGTAGTACCATACACATAAATAGAGTAACAGTAGTACCATACACATAAATAGAGTAACAGTAGTACCATACACATCAATAGAGTAACAGTAGTACCATACACATCAATAGAGTAACAGTAGTACCATACACATAAATAGAGTAACAGTAGTACCATAAATAGAGTAACAGTAGTACCATACACATAAATAGAGTATAAATAGAGTAACAGTAGTACCATACACATCAATAGAGTAACAGTAGTACCATACACATAAATAGAGTAACAGTAGTACCATACACATCAATAGAGTAACAGTAGTACCATACACATAAATAGAGTAACAGTAGTACCATACACATAAATAGAGTAACAGTAGTACCATACACATAAATAGAGTAACAGTAGTACCATACACATAAATAGAGTAACAGTAGTACCATACACATAATAGAGTAACAGTAGTACCACACATAAATAGAGTAACAGTAGTACCATACACATAAACAGAGTAACAGTAGTACCATACACATAAATAGAGTAACAGTAGTACCATACACATAAATAGAGTAACAGTACAGTAGTACGTTACACATAAATAGAGTAACAGTAGTACCATACACATCAATAGAGTAACAGTAGTACCATACACATAAATAGAGTAACAGTAGTACCATACACATCAATAGAGTAACAGTAGTACCATACACATAAATAGAGTAACAGTAGTACCATACACATCAATAGTAACAGTAGTACCATACACATCAATAGAGTAACAGTAGTACCATACACATAAATAGAGTAACAGTAGTACCATACACATAAATAGAGTAACAGTAGTACCATACACATAAATAGAGTAACAGTAGTACCAGAGTAACAGTAGTACCATACACATAAATAGAGTAACAGTAGTACCATACACATAAATAGAGTAACAGTAGTACCATACACATAAATAGAGTAACAGTAGTACCATACACATAAATAGAGTAACAGTAGTACCATACACATAAATAGAGTAACAGTAGTACCATACACATAAATAGAGTAACAGTAGTACCATACACATAAATAGAGTAACAGTAGTACCATACACATCAATAGAGTAACAGTAGTACCATACACATAAATAGAGTAACAGTAGTACCATACACATCAATAGAGTAACAGTAGTACCATACACATCAATAGAGTAACAGTAGTACCATACACATAAATAGAGTAACAGTAGTACCATACACATCAATAGAGTAACAGTAGTACCATACACATCAATAGAGTAACAGTAGTACCACACATCAATAGAGTAACAGTAGTACCATACACATCAATAGAGTAACAGTAGTACCATACACATAGAGTAACAATAGAGTAACAGTAGTACCATACACATCAATAGAGTAACAGTAGTACCATACACATAAATAGAGTAACAGTAGTACCATACACATAAATAGAGTAACAGTAACAGTAGTACCAGTACGTTACACATAAATAGAGTAACAGTAGTACCATACATAAATAGAGTAACAGTAGTACCATACACATAACAGAGTAACAGTAGTACCATACACATAAATAGAGTAACAGTAGTACCATACACATAAACAGAGTAACAGTAGTACCATACACATAAATAGAGTAACAGTAGTACCATACACATAAATAGAGTAACAGTAGTACCATACACATAAATAGAGTAACAGTAGTACACACATAAATAGTAACAGTACCATACACATAAATAGAGTAACAGTAGTACGTACACATAAATAGAGTAACAGTAGTACCACACACATAAATAGAGTAACAGTAGTACCATACACATCAATAGAGTAACAGTAGTACATACACATAAATAGAGTAACAGTAGTACCATACACATAAAGTAGAGTAACAGTAGTACCACATACAGTAGTACATACAATAGAGTAACAGTAGTACCATACACATAGAATAGAGTAACAGTAGTACCATACACATAAATAGAGTAACAGTAACAGTAGTACCATACACATAAATAGAGTAACAGTAACAGTACCACACATAAATAGAGTAACAGTAGTACCATACACATAAATAGAGTAACAGTAGTACCATACACATCAATAGAGTAACAGTAGTACCATACACATCAATAGAGTAACAGTAGTACCATACACATCAATAGAGTAACAGTAGTACCATACACATCAATAGAGTAACAGTAGTACCATACACATCAATAGAGTAACAGTACCATACACATCAATAGAGTAACAGTAGTACCATACACATAAATAGAGTAACAGTAGTACCATAAATAGAATAACAATAATAGAGTAACAGTAGTACCATAGTACCATACACATAAATAGAGTAACAGTAGTACCATACACATAAATAGAGTAACAGTAGTACCATACACATAAATAGAGTAACAGTAGTACCATACACATAAATAGAGTAACAGTAGTACATACATCAATAGAGTAGTAACAGTAGTACCATACACATCAATAGAGTAACAGTAGTACCACACATAAATAGAGTACAGTAGTACATACACATAAATAGAGTAACAGTAGTACCATACACATAAATAGAGTAACAGTAGTACCATACACATAAATAGAGTAACAGTAGTACCATACACATAAATAGAGTAACAGTAGTACCATACACATCAATAGAGTAACAGTAGTACCATACACATAAATAGAGTAACAGTAGTACCATACACATAAATAGAGTAACAGTAGTACCATACACATAAATAGAGTAACAGTAGTACCATACACATAAATAGAGTAACAGTAGTACCATACACATCAATAGAGTAACAGTAGTACCACAGAGTAACAGTACGTTACACATAAATAGAGTAACAGTAGTACCATACACATCAATAGAGTAACAGTAGTACCATACACATAAATAGAGTAACAGTAGTACCATACACATAAATAGAGTAACAGTAGTACCATACACATAAATAGAGTAACAGTAGTACCATACACATCAATAGAGTAACAGTAGTACCATACACATAAATAGAGTAACAGTAGTACCAATAATAGTAACAGTAGTACCATACACATAGTACCATAATAGAGTAACAGTAGTACCATACATACACATCAATAGAGTAACAGTAGTACCATACACATAAATAGAGTAACAGTAGTACCATACACATAAAGAGTAGTAGTAACAGTAGTACCATACACATAAAGTAGTAGTAACAGTAGTACCATACACATAAATAGAGTAACAGTAGTACCATACACATAAATAGAGTAACAGTAGTACCATACACATAAATAGAGTAACAGTAGTACCATACACATAAATAGAGTAACAGTAGTACCATACACATAAATAGAGTAACAGTAGTACCATACACATAAATAGAGTAACAGTAGTACCATACACATAAATAGAGTAACAGTAGTACCATACACATAAATAGAGTAACAGTACATAAATAGAGTAACAGTAGTACCATACACATAGTACCATACACATAGAGTAACAGTAGTACCATACACATAAATAGAGTAACAGTAGTACAGTAACAGTACCATACACATAAATAGAGTAACAGTAGTACCATACACATAAATAGAGTAACAGTAGTACCATACACATAAATAGAGTAACAGTAGTACCAGTAGTACCATACACATAAATAGAGTAACAGTAGTACCATACACATAAATAGAGTAACAGTAGTACCATACACATAAATAGAGTAACAGTAGTACCATACACATAGTAATAGAGTAACAGTAGTACCATACACAATAGACTAACAGTAGTACCATACACATAAATAGAGTAACAGTAGTACCATACATAAATAGAGTAACAGTAGTACGTTACACATAGAGTAACAGTAGTACCATACACATCAATAGAGTAACAGTAACAGTACCATACACATCAATAGAGTAACAGTAGTACCATACACATAGAGTAACAGTAGTACCATACACATCAATAGAATAGAGTAACAGTAGTACCATACACATAAATAGAGTACACATCAATAGTAGTACCATACACATCAATAGTAACAGTAGTACCATACACATAAATAGAGTAACAGTAGTACCATACACATAAATAGAGTAACAGTAGTACCATACACATCAATAGAGTAACAGTAGTACCATACACATAAATAGAGTAACAGTAGTACCATACACATCAATAGAGTAACAGTAGTACCACACACATCAATAGAGTAACAGTAGTACCATACACATAGAGTAACAGTAGTAATACACATCAATAGAGTAACAGTAGTACCATACACATAAATAGAGTAACAGTAGTACCACATAAATAGAGTAACAGTAGTACACATCAATAGAGTAACAGTAGTACCATACACATCAATAGAGTAACAGTAGTACCATACACATCAATAGAGTAACAGTAGTACCACACATAAATAGAGTAACAGTAGTACCATACAGTACCATACACATCAATAGAGTAACAGTAGTACCATACACATCAATACGTTACACAGTAGTACCATACACATAATAGAGTAACAGTAGTACCATACACATCAATAGAGTAACAGTAGTACCATACACATAAATAGAGTAACAGTAGTACCATACACATAAATAGAGTAACAGTAGTACCATACACATAAATAGAGTAACAGTAGTACACATACAATAGAGTAACAGTAGTACCATACACATAAATAGAGTAACAGTAGTACCATACACATAAATAGAGTAACAGTAGTACCATACACATAAATAGAGTAACAGTAGTACCATACACATAAATAGAGTAACAGTAGTACCATACACATCAATAGAGTAACAGTAGTACCATACACATAAATAGAGTAACAGTAGTACCATACACATAATAGAGTAACAGTAGTACACACACATAAATAGAGTAACACACATAAATAGTAACAGTACCATACACATAAATAGAGTAACAGTAGTACCATACATAACATAGTAGTAACAGTAGTACCATACACATAAATAGAGTAACAGTAGTACCATACACATAAATAGAGTAACAGTAGTACCATACACATAAATAGAGTAACAGTAGTACCATACACATAAATAGAGTAACAGTAGTACCATACACATCAATAGAGTAACAGTAGTACACACATAAATAGAGTAACATAGAGTAACAGTAGTACCATACACATAAATAGAGTAACAGTAGTACCATACACATAAATAGAGTAACAGTAGTACCATACACATAAATAGAGTAACAGTAGTACCATACACATAAATAGAGTAACAGTAGTACCATACACATAAATAGAGTAACAGTAGTACCATACACATAAATAGAGTAACAGTAGTACATAAAGTAGTACCATACACATCAATAGTAACAGTAGTACATACACATAAATAGAGTAACAGTAGTACCATACACATAAATAGAGTAACAGTAGTACCATACACATAAATAGAGTAACAGTAGTACCATACACATAAATAGAGTAACAGTAGTACCATACACATAAATAGAGTAACAGTAGTACCATACACATAAATAGAGTAACAGTAGTACCATACACATAAATAAATAACAGTAGTAACAGTAGTACCATACACATAAATAGAGTAACAGTAGTACCATACACATAAATAGAGTAACAGTAGTACCACACACATAAATAGAGTAACAGTAGTACCATACACATAAATAGAGTAACAGTAGTACCATACACATCAATAGAGTAACAGTAGTACCATACACATAAATAGAGTAACAGTAGTACCATACACATAAATAGAGTAACAGTAGTACCATACACATAAATAGAGTAACAGTAGTACCATACACATCAATAGAGTAACAGTAGTACCATACACATATAGAGTAACAGTAGTACCATACATAAATAGAGTAACAGTAGTACCATACACATACAATAAATAGAGTAACAGTAGTACCATACACATAAATAGAGTAACAGTAGTACCATACACATCAATAGAGTAACAGTAGTACCATACACATAAATAGAGTAACAGTAGTACCATACACATCAATAGAGTAACAGTAGTACCATACACATCAATAGAGTAACAGTAGTACCATACACATAATAGAGTAACAGTAGTACCATACACATAAATAGAGTAACAGTAGTACCATACACATAAATAGAGTAACAGTACCATACACATAAATAGAGTAACAGTAGTACCATACACACATAACAGTAGTAGTAGAGTAACAGTAGTACCATACACATAAATAGTAACAGTAGTACCATACACATAAATAGAGTAACAGTAGTACCATACACATAAATAGAGTAACAGTAGTACCATACACATCAATAGAGTAACAGTAGTACCATACACATCAATAGAGTAACAGTAGTACCATACACATAATAGAGTAACAGTAGTACCATACACATAAATAGAGTAACAGTAGTACCATACACATAAATAGAGTAACAGTAGTACCATAAATAGAGTAACAGTAGTACATAAATAGAGTAACAGTAGTACCATACACATAAATAGAGTAACAGTAGTACCATACACATCAATAGAGTAACAGTAGTACCACACATCAATAGAGTACATAACAAGTAGAGTAACAGTAGTACCATACACATCAATAGAGTAACAGTAGTACACATAAATAGAGTAACAGTACACATAAATAGAGTAACAGTAGTACCATACACATCAATAGAGTAACAGTAGTACCATACACATCAAGTACCATAGAGTAACAGTAGTACCATACACATCAATAGAGTAACAGTAGTACATACACATAAATAGAGTAACAGTAGTACCATACACATCAATAGTAGTACCACATCAATAGTAACAGTAGTACCATACACATACAATAGAGTAACAGTAGTACCATACACATAAATAGAGTAACAGTAGTACCATACACATAAATAGAGTAACAGTAGTACCATACACAGTAACACCATAGAGAACAGAGTAACAGTAGTACCATACACATCAAATAACAGTAGTACCATACACATAAATAGAGTAACAGTAGTACCATACACATACAAAGAGTAACAGTAGTACCATACACATAAATAGTAACAGTAGTACCATACACATAAATAGAGTAACAGTAGTACCACATAATAGAGTAACAGTAGTACCATACACATCAATAGAGTAACAGTAGTACCATACACATAAACAGTAGTAGAGTAACAGTAGTACCATACACATCAATAGAATAACAGTAGTAACAGTAACAGTAGTACCATACACATAAATAGAGTAACAGTAGTACCATACACATAATAGAGTAACAGTAGTACCATACACATAAATAGAGTAACAGTAGTACCATACACATAAATAGAGTAACAGTATAAATAGAGTAACAGTAGTACCATACACATAAATAGAGTAACAGTAGTACCACACATTACAGTAACAGTAGTACCATACACATAAATAGAGTAACAGTAGTACCATACACATAAATAGAGTAACAGTAGTACCATACACATAAATAGAGTAACAGTAGTACCATACACATAAATAGAGTAACAGTAGTACCATACACATAAATAGAGTAACAGTAGTACCATACACATCAATAGAGTAACAGTAGTACACACATAAATAGAGTATAGTACCAGAGTAACAGTAGTACCATACACATAAATAGAGTAACAGTAGTACCATACACATCAATAGAGTAACAGTAGTACCATAACAGTAGTACCATACACATCAATAGAGTAACAGTAGTACCATACACATAATAGAGTAACAGTAGTAATAATAGAGTAACAGTAGTACCATACACATAAATAGAGTAACAGTAGTACCATACACATAAATAGAGTAACAGTAGTACCATACACATAAATAGAGTAACAGTAGTACCATACACATCAATAGAGTAACAGTAGTACCACACACATAAATAGAGTAACAGTAGTACCATACACATCAATAGAGTAACAGTAGTACCATACACATCAATAGAGTAACAGTAGTACCATACACATAAATAGAGTAACAGTAGTACCATACACATCAATAGAGTAACAGTAGTACCATACACATCAATAGAGTAACAGTAGTACCATACACATAAATAGAGTAACAGTAGTACCATACACATCAATAGAGTAACAGTAGTACCATACACATCAATAGAGTAACAGTAACAGAGTAACAGTAGTACCATACACATCAATAGAGTAACAGTAGTACCATACACATAAATAGAGTAACAGTAGTACCATACACATCAATAGAGTAACAGTAGTACCATACACATCAATAGAGTAACAGTACCATACACATAAATAGAGTAACAGTAGTACAGAGTAACAGTAGTACCATACACATCAATAGAGTAACAGTAGTACCATACACATAAATAGAGTAACAGTAGTACCATACACATCAATAGAGTAACAGTAGTACCATACACATACAGTAGTACCATACACATAAATAGAGTAACAGTAGTACCATACACAAATAGAGTAACAGTACCATACACATCAATAGAGTAACAGTAGTACCATACACATAAATAGAGTAACAGTAGTACCATACACATAGAGTAATAGAGTAACAGTAGTACCATACACATAAATAGTAACAGTAGTACAGTAGTACCATACACATAAATAGTACCACACACATCAATAGTAACAGTAGTACCATACACATCAATAGAGTAACAGTAGTACCACACATAAATAGAGTAACAGTAGTACCATACACATAAATAGAGTAACAGTAGTACCATACACATAAATAGAGTAACAGTAGTACCATACACATCAATAGAGTAACAGTAGTACCATACACATAAATAGAGTAACAGTAGTACCATACACATAAGTAGAGTAACAGTAGTACCACACACAAATAGAGTAACAGTAGTACCACACATAAATAGAGTAACAGTAGTATAGAGTAACAGTAGTACCATACACATAAATAGAGTAACAGTAGTACCATACACATAAATAGAGTAACAGTAGTACCATACACATAAATAGTAGTAACAGTAGTACCATACACATAAATAGAGTAACAGTAGTACATACACATCAATAGAGTAACAGTACCATACACATAAATAGAGTAACAGTAGTACCATACACATCAAATAGAGTAACAGTAACAGTACCACACATACACATAATAGAGTAACAGTAGTACCATACACATCAATAGAGTAACAGTAGTACCATACACATAAATAGAGTAACAGTAGTACCATACACATAAATAGAGTAACAGTAGTACCATACACATAAATAGAGTAACAGTAGTACCATACACATAAATAGAGTAACAGTAGTACCATACACATCAATAGAGTAACAGTAGTACCATACACATAAATAGAG